>CAKNWU010209029.1:0-10140 GCA_932072015.1 Andricus quercustozae | reverse complement strand
TCGTTGGATGCGTCTTGGCCATATCTCTAGGAGTATTTTTATTCATGAAAAAAAAATATTATTTTCATTTTGAAAATTTTATTTGTATTCTATTATGTTCCAGTAACGACATCTGGTTGTCGTTTGAGGTGAATTGTTATTAAACAGTTGTTAAAACAAATAATAAATATCATAAACAATGTAATTGTTCAAATAATAATTTTTTTTGCATGAATAAAACTACTCCTAGAGATATGGCCAAGACGCATCCAACGATACCTTTAGATTTTTTTTGACTTTTAGTTAGTTCCAGCTATATGTCCGAATATTGAAATCCATTTTCAAGGGATTTTTCCAGTGAGAGTGGAGGGGGTAAAAACAATGTTTAAATTGGAGTTTCTTCATTTTGAAAATGTTATTTGTATTCTATTATATTCCAGTAACGACATCTGGTTGTCGTTTGAGGTGAATTGTTATTAAACTGTTGTTTAAACAAATAATAAATATTATAAACAATGTAATTATTTAAATAATAATATTTTTTGCATGGAACCACGAGATGATTGGTAAAGGAGCCCAAAAATATGCTAAGGCACTTGCGAAATGGATTCAGAAAGCTGTCATCCTTGGGTCACTTCGTGTCCTCAAAACACACGAGAGTTTCGCCGGCCTGTCGTTTTGATTTCATCGTGTCCTGTGACCACACATCTCACGGTTGTGAGACGTGGCCATGAATGTGATTTACCGCGGTCCTACTGGGAGCCGGTGTCATTTTTAGATGGCAGTTGCTCCCAGTGAGACCCTGCGGTGGTGGTTTAACCTTATTTTTTTAATTATATATATAGTTGAAACTTTGTCATAAGGGCAACCGCAGGGTTTCGCTGGGGGCAGGTGCTAATCTGAAAAATTGCACCCGCTCCCAGCGAAGTCGCGGTAAAATTTCAGCTGTAACCACGTCTCACGATCGTGGGATAGGTGGTTACAGTCTGCGACGAATTCAATACGATGATCCGGCAAAAGTCTCGTGCACCCTGAGGACACGGAGCGACCCAAGGACGACCGCCTTCTGAATTTTCCACGTAAGTGTCTTAGCATTTTCTTGACACGCAGGGATGCTTTTCAGGCTATTAACCAGTGAAACCTTGGCACCTTCAAGAGATCCGATGATCAAGACGATTAGCTTAACAGAATGGTGGTGGCGAAAATTCGATAACGAACATGGCTCGTTTATCGAAGTCAAGAAGAACTATGTCAGGCCTCGAGTGCGCAACATAAACAATTGTCGAGAATATGAAGTTCCAGTATATCCGACACTTCTCATTCTCGAAAATTGACTCTATTTCCTTAGGAGCGTTTAGCGGAGCGGTATTTGGGCTGAAGCCGTAAGAGTGACAAAGATGGTAATAAAGCACTCTTAGTGTCGCATTGTGCCTTTGGATGAAGGTCGTTCCCGCATGAGTTGGACAACTAGATAGTATATGTCCTAGATGCTCGAGGTGTGCATAAAACGCTCTGCAGCTATCATCGAGAAGGTCTTGGCTCAAAATGTGGCGACGGTATGCTAGAGTGGAAATTACACCGTCTTGACATGCCAAAATGAAACCCTCCGTGCCCGACTTCAATCCGGGTGATTTAAGGAGAGCAAACGTTAGCTCATACGACATCGACAGATCCTCCACATTTCTTTGGAAGATGCCGTGGATCTTCTTCTCGAGGAGCTGTTCGTGGAAGCTTTTCTCCTGTTCTTTCTTAATCCAGGCCTTCAGGAGTGATTACTCGAGATGGATACGATTTGATGCACTTTGCTCATCCCTGATATTGAAATCAAGGCCGAATGTTTCAGCAGCCTCCTCCGCTGCTTTGTAGAAAAACGCCCCTTTGCCCACTTCTTCGTGTTTCCTGAACATTTTAAGAAGAGGTTCTTGTCGATTTGCGACTATATGTGCTGTACACAGAATAATCCTGTTGTGAAGACATTCAAGATTTAGTATTCCGCGACCACCTTGACAGCGTGAGATGTAAAATCGCGGTACAGAAGATTTAAGATGCATGCTTTTGTTCATGTACATAACCTTTCGGGATCCGATATCGAGGGATTTGAGCTCGTCCTTCATCCATGGAACCACTCGAAATGAATAGAGTACTAATGGGACGGCAAGCATGTTCGTCGAAGATACTTTGTTCCTCTCCCACAATTTGGAGGACCAAATCCGTCTGATGAGACGTTGTTATCTGCATCGCAGAGTATTCTTTAAAGATGTCACGTTCTGAATTCGGCTCTGTGGCACGCTAGGTATGTATAGGTTTCTCCAGTGCCAAGGTGTCACAGAGCGCTTCTGTCGAAGGACCCAGGGCCTTCCTGGATGCTATTAAGTTTTCCTCGCTTCAAATTAACTTCGGCGCATTTCCAATCTCCTGTGTGCATTTCTCGAAAATACCTAGAGCTAGAATTAGTTGCTCTTTATTTTTAGCATGGATCTTAAAATCGTACGTGTAAAATACATTAGTGACCTTATGCTTTCGTTATTCGGGTTTGCCGCAGAAGTACCCTTCGGAATGGCGAAGTGCGAGAGATAGTGGTAATAATGTGAGGATAAATCTTCAAGCTTTCCAACAGAGAGATGATAAGTCTATAGGAGGTTGCATCGAAAGCTTTTTAGTAGTCAATCCATGTCATCGATAGGCAGCACTGGTAGGATGCTACGTCTTTGCAGACACATCTATTGATGAGCAGGTTCTCCCGACATCCTGCTACGCCTTTCTTTGAGCCTCACTGTTCGTACATCTCTCGTTAGAACTGTGAAGATTTTGTACAGCGTGTTCAGAAAAGTTATTGATCTGTAATTCTTAGGGTGAGACAAATTTCCCATCTTCGGAAGGAACACTGTGCGTCATTCCACCAGCACAAAAAAAAACGTAGGGATCAATTGTGTTGCAGGTAGAATTAGAACGGTATTTACTTTACCTTGGTAAAATAAACACCACCATATTGAATTCCAAAAACTCTGCTCATGATCGAGTGTTGGTTAATTTACATATCGCTCAGCATCGATTCATTATCTGCGATTATCGAATGAAATCCAGAAGCATAAACACACAGCTGATAGATTGATAGCGAACTCGATTGAAAAACACATTTCTTCTCGTGGAAGTACGGTTACCAACGTTTGACTTGAATAATATTCCCGCTTTGCTCGAGGTAAGTTTTTCCTCCTTTTAATTATTTTACTAGAACATCCGAATGAAAAACAATATTCGGTTATTATCTAGTTGAGCATTTTCCATCTAAAATAGCATGAACATTTTTTAAACTAAAGGCCGTTGCAAGATAAGCATGGTCTGGGTGCCCCCGCTCGGATGTGATCCATATTGCAGGGGTAAGTGGCTACCCCTATGAAATATATTTACCCCAAGTATCAACTAAAAAAAATTTTTTTACAAAAGTTATAAACAAATTTTGAAAAAGAAAAAAATCAAATTTTCTCGAAAACGGCTTGACCGATCTTGGTGGGTAAAATATGTTATAAAATATGTTAAAGTGGGTACTAAAAAGGTTCTAAAAAAAATTCAAGAACCAATTCTGTTTATTTTAAGAATATAAAATAAATTATTAACAATTTTTAATCATTTTTTTATAGGAACTACTTTTGGTACACCAACCATTTTTTCCCTATATCATGCTCACATTCAAGGTTGCAATATATATTTTTGCGAAGATGATCAAAGCATTACAAACCAAATGCAACATAATTATTCAATTAAAAACACATTTTCCCGTGAATTATCCAGTCACAGTGTCAATTGCTTCTAGGTAGATAGAAAAATACTTCTCTTCACTTACTGCTGACATTCGCGAAACTAATTTCATATTTGCCCAGGACGCACCACGTGGAGGTTGTCAGTCAGATTGGCATCCCTTACTTCATGTACACTATATACATCCTACATTAATAACTTAACAAAACATATAAAATATATACGTATGAGAAACGAATAGAAACAGCTTAGAATATGGTATCATGGACAAAATATCGAATGACGATGAACTGAGATCATTCCGCAATTAAAAATAAAAGTAAATCACAAATTCACATATGCGTCACTTATTGAGAATGAATCAAAACACTTGAAAATCAGTTGCCACTTTTAGTTTTTCACACAAATCGATAGCTTTTTATTTGTTCTTTCATAATAAAAGATATTATAAATATATCTGAAAAATTCGCATTGATAATAATCTGCAAAGTGAGGCCTTCTTATGGAGTTCCTGTATTGGAACGCATATTCAATCGTTCCTCCTGTAAAATGAAGCTAACGCGCAATAGGTCCCTTTCTTCGCGGACGGTCACATATGTAAATTGTTAGGTATCGTGTAGGTATATAGTGTATATATGTTTTGGTAAGTTATTAATATAGGATGTATATAGTTGTATATAGTGTACATAAAATAAGGGATACTATCCTGGGGAAACATGAAATTAGTGTGGCGAATGTCAGCAGTAAGCGAAGAGAAGTATTTTTCTAACTACCTAGAAGCAATTGGCACTGTGACTGGGTAATTCACAAGAAAATGTGCTTTTAATGGAACAATTATGTTGCATTTCGTTTTTAATACACTATTGCGTATAAATTATTGCGTCATAAGCTAAAAATAAAGTTAGCCCCTCATTATCATGGGATTGCATACATCTGAGGGGCCAACAAGTAGTTTTTATTTTTTTAAACTATGAACTAATGCTTTGATCATCTCCGTAAAAATATATATTGCAACCTTAAATATGAGCATGATATAGAAAAAAAATGGTTGGTGTACCAAAAGTACTCCCTATAAAAAAAATGCTAAAAAATTTTTAATAATTTTTTTTATCCTCTTAAAATAAACAGAATTGGTTTTTGAATTTTTTGTAGAACCTTTCTAGTACCCACTATAACATATTTTATAAAATATTTTACCCACCAAGATCGGTCAAGCCGTTTTCGAGAAAATTTGATTTTTTTCTTTTTCAAAATTTGTTTATAACTTTCGTAACAAAAATTTTTTTTAGTTGATACTTGGGGTAAATTTATTTCATAGGGGTAGCCACTTACCGCTATAATATGGATCACATCCGAGAGGGGGCACCCAGACCATGCTTATCCTGCTACGGCTTTTGTATTCGTATACACCCGTGCATGTGTCGAAATTTTCACGAAGTGACTTTCGGGGTTAGGGACGCACTTTAGCAAGGCCTATTAATTTTTTTTTAAATTAATAAATAAAGAATATCAGTTCGGCCTTGCTAAATTGCATCACTAACCCTGAATCTTGCTTTGTGGAAATTTTGATACGCCCGAAACGAGTATATATGGGTGTACGGGTGCGTACGAATATACACTGCTTAAAAAATTAAATATAAAAAATCATTGCTCCAACGACGGATTCAGGTTTGTAATATTAAAAAACAAGCAAATTCAGTACAAAAAAATTGTAGACCATTGATGTGTACGAATTTTCACGATTAATAATGTAAAATGATAACACAATAGGTTTTTTCATGAATACACATTTAATAAATAATATTTCACTTGATATAATCAACAGCAATAAAATATTTATATCAAAGAGATTAATGCAAAAAAACAAAATCAAGAAAACATAATTTTTTTACAGAATGGAAAAAAATATACTCTACCTGTAGGTCTTTCGTTCTTACGTGAAATTTTTTCCTGATAAGAAAAAAGACGTGTTGCAAAAAGAATCTATAATTGAATGGGAAAAAATCAAGGATTCATCAAATTTAGAGGATGAACTTAACTCTATCATCCAAAAGAATGAATCGTCCGCATTAATCAATGAAAAAACATTGATTTGTCAGAAATAACAACTCTACCAAACAAGAAAAATGCTTGTAATAAAAAACCGAAAACATGGGCTCAGGTTAAGCATCAATCAAAAATAAGTATTATCAACAGTGATATCCTCAGTTTGATCACGAGAAAAGAGCATGGGCTTCTAATTGAAGAACAACAAAGTCAACTAAAAAGATTGGAACAAGAGAAAAAATCACTTGATATAGAATGGACGAAAAAAATATATGATCAGGAACGTCAATAAAATACGCGAATTGAGAAAAGAAAAAAAAGAATGAACTAATCGCTTTTCATCCAAAAATTGAATCAGTTTTGAAGAAAAAGAAAACAGGTCGTCCAAGACTCGAAAGCAAACAACCACATTTGCTTGAAGTGATTGTGAAAATCACAAATCCTGGATCAGCTTCACATGAACGTCGAAAAGAGGATACTACCGAAGGCAAACGACATGTAAAAACCGTTCCCGTTAAGTTACTGAAAGCCCGAAAGATGCTTTTGCGCAGCATAGCGATGAAAAATTCTGCAAAGCGACGATAAATCATCTCGAAGAAATATCACCTATTCTTGGTCCAAACGAAGTATGTTTCTTGAGCCAAGATGGCAAGGCTCGGGTACCTTCGTGTTTGACCACAGAGAATGTCCAATCACCAATAATTAGTATGCATGGGGAGTACAGAGTTGTACTTCCGGACCACGATTGGGTTGTAGCACCTAGATACAAACTTATACGATCTGTTTACGCAGGTAATAATATCAAAAATAGAGAAAAAATGTCTACTCATATATTGACATTTGAAAAAATAGTGCATTGTGGACCTTTCATGTCGAAAGAATAATAGAAAGTTGTTTCATTTTAGAAAATTATACAGAGATGTAAACTCTACCTAAAAATATAATAAAAACGATCAAGGAATAGAACGACAAAATCAACTAAGGAGAAATAAACTTATAAGAAGTCACTAATGATTCAAACGGTTTCACCAAAAAACAAAAAGCTCATAAAATTCTGCAACAATTTCATTATATAAGTAACACATTAAAACAAATAATAAAATTTTGCTAATTTTCATAACGAAGATAGAAACGAACATTATATTACACTTCATTCAAACGTGTATTGATTGTCCAACTTTAATTGCAGGTATTGTGATCCAAAAAATGCCTTCGGAGATTGCAGCGCAGTTGGATATTCTGGTCCAACTTTTATAGCCATCCGCTCGGGCAAAAATTCCTCTTCTACTGTCTACTCCCATGCCCTCAATTTTCGAAAATTTTTCGAATTGGAGGAGTTTGCGATACCAAAAAGTCATTGATGTTGCGATTGAACATTTTTTGCATTACAACTTGGATGCATTCTACGTTGCGACTAGCGCTCCTGCCAGAAGTGCCTTTAATCGAGTAGAGAGTAGAATGGCGCCGCTATGCAAAGATTTATCTGGGCTGATCCTTCCCCATGAATTCTATGGAAGTCATCTTGCTTCGAATGGTAAGACAATCGACAGCAAACTTGAAAAAAAATGATTTCGAGAACTGTGGAAATACTCTTGCTGAAATGTGGAATAGTGTGAACATCGATGGGTATCCAACTGCTGCGCAGAATATTGTACCCGAAGCTTCGCAGGTGGATGATAGAAGTATAGTTGAGAAAATCATACTTGGAGAGCAAAACACGTTCGATCAAGCCAATATTTTACGGAAATCGTAAAATGTGACGATCAACTTTGCTGCACAAAACGACGTAGTTCTTTTTTCAATATCATCGACAATGGTTTTATAAATCCACCAATTCCAATTCAATAGACTGAAGAAGGCGTGAAAATTCCCGATTTTATTCCTAATTGCTAACAAAAAACAACCACAGATTTTCGCGGGGCAAGTTGGGACGATTAAACGATTTAGACATAGCTTGTGGGTTTATGTTATTGCTTAAACTTGTAATTCTTCCTGTCTACACCGAAAATCTATAAAGATGAAAACTGAAAAAGATATCAAGTGACTCGCAAAGCTTTTTTCGTACTTGAACACAACCTGCCCCGTATACGGTGCAGGTTGGGACACAGGGCATGATGTCAGTTATGCACTCGCCAAAATCTATATAATGAATATTATGCCCCAAAAAAATGCACATCAATAGCCAAGGATACGCACTTCAACCGCAAGTATAGAACGATTCTGAAAAAGTTACTAGAAAGACGCGAAAAATTCTGGAGTCGTAGTTGTCCCAACTAGCCCCGGTCTCCCCTATATATCATACTCGAAGAAAAAGTATAACACGTGTGCTTATAGCACTCGCCAAGTTTAGATGAGTTTTTCTCGAAAAACGATTTTTCGAAGTTCCAAGTTTAAAAATGCCTCGGTGATTCGTTTTTCAACTTAGAGAGTTTGTTTTTTGGCCTAAAATGTCGGGAATTTATCCGCCTATATGCCCCTATACGTAACTCCATACCGGCCATAAGGGTCCTTTTCATGCGGACGCCCACATATATCGTGCCTATTGAGTTTTCAAGTTGATTTTAAATTAAAATTAACAGTCTTCTTTCCCAAAACAACCTGGTGTTTTCTTTGGACCTGGTCCAAGTGTTAGAATAGATAGAATCCGCATTGCCAAGCAAATGAAATCAGGCTGCTACTCAGTCTCACCCCGTGTATGAAGTAACCTCATCTTGGTACGACCTGTTGAATTTCTTTACAAAAATCACTAATAAATATTCTGCAGACTTCTTGGCAATATTAACTCACAAGGAGAGGACGCGAGATGGACATCGCTGATTCGACTGGGGCTTTGCACGATGAAATTATATCAAAATCCACTAGGGACGTATTTTTTCTTTTGATCTAATGAGCCTTAGTTTCCGATATCTCGAGGTTTGAGTATTTGCACTCAAGCTCTCGACTTGCCACTGCAGAGCAGAGCGGGGACGCCGGACTTGGTGCTTACACAGAAAAACCCCGATCCTCAAAAGTACGATGATTTGGTGTCCACAGGGTTTCTATATCATTTCTATAGAGTTTCTTCACGTAGGTTGCGAATCTCAAAACTAAAATAACTCATCACGTCAAATTTTTGAAAAAAAACTGGGTCAAGAACTAAAAATAAAATAAAGAATAGTTTTTGTCGCTTCTTGGAATAGTTCTTAAAACCATTATTGTCCAGTAGATAATGACTATTTTTCAAGTGAATCATGCACAACATTTTGAAGATGAAAGTCATCTGCACACAATTAACAATATAAGATTATATTTTCGGTAAACCTATGCAAGAAAATTTTTAAACGGTCAAACTATGCAAGATACGAACAAAAGTTTAAAAATAAAATTATTCACCTGAAAAATATCTATAAAAATCAATACATTCGATATAGCAATAAAGCAAATCATAAAATTTTCTAAGAAAATGAGAATCACAACTCAATAAGGACCAAAAATATCATTATTTCTTTACATGATAACAAATTTAGCCCCAAAAAATAGAACTATGTACCCATTATTTACAAAGATGATATTTTTTTAAAGGGAAATCTATTATTTCTTTGATTTATTATATTATTGATATAAAATATGACAAAACTAAATGTATTTTCAATTACTTATAAAAATAGCCATTTGAAATGTAAAAAATGATTTATTATTCCTGCTATACGTGCTCTTCTTACTGCCGTGGACGAAGAAGACAGAAGCACTATCTGTCTTAATTGAGGATCTAAAGAAAAAGTTCTAAAAAAGATAAGTTTTCCTTTGAAAATAAAAACTTTAACGGGTTGTCAGTAATTGATGACATTATAGATATTGGATCAGAAAATAGATTAAGTATGACGTCATTCTCTTGTTAGCTTTCCTTTCCAGATGCTGTTGTGTTTGCAGATAGCATCAAAGGGATCTTATGTACGGACATATGTATATTGCTGTTGTACAATCAAACTGGATCTAGTTCTCCAGCATTTCAATCAAAGCCAGCCATAATTATACAAATATTTAGGCACTTAATTACGAGTAATCGGTAACTGACTAATGCAATTTACATAGAATTTCAAAAGCAATTTGGACGCCTTGCAATTGTATAGTCTCTTGATTGAATTGCAATATTATAAAACCAATGTTGCAAAATTCCACAGGAAAAATTTTACACAACGTAGGATTGCGATAAAGGAATTTGAATTAGTAGTATAATATTATTACACTGGTCAACAAGATGTGGCATATGTAAATTTGAACGTATATGAAGTAATTAATTTAATTTAATTGATAGTTAGCACACTGTATGTGTCAGTAATTTGAAATTAGAATTAATTAGTTTAGGTATATTTGTGCTTT
>CAKNWU010208941.1:0-10595 GCA_932072015.1 Andricus quercustozae | reverse complement strand
TAAGAAGATAAAATGGAAATTGCTTTGAATTGTTATTTAAATACATAGATTAATGTATTTTAATAAAATTCTTTTCATGTTCAAATACATTTTTTAATTTACTTGAAACTACCGTTTAAAATAGTAACCAGCAATATACATTTACCAATTCATTTAGTAGATATAGTTACTAATTCATTTAGTCAGTTATTCTTACTCATTGAAATAGTAGATTTTTACTAATTACTAGTAAACGAATCGGCACTATTTGAATTAGTAGAAAACTACTACCAATTAGTAGTTTTCTACTAATTCAGATTTAGAGAGTAGTGTAGGAGGAGGTATAAAGGAGGAGATATAAATTGTGGATGAATCTAAAATTCCCATGTTGCTTATATAAGCAATACGTTCGTTCCGCAATACTGCTCCAACGCAGATCGCTGATCAATCTCTCTAGCAGTCACCCCAGACGAAGAACTTTACAAAGTCATCATTTATCATAGATAACACAAAATACACAAACTGACTGATAATCTCATAGTAAGATCGATACTCTTGACTATGATTACATCCACTAAGTAAAGCTCTCCACTAGGGCCCATTCGTTTCCAATATCGTTCATTTCAAGCGTCGCTCACTCCGCTGACACTCTTCATAACAGATTTTTTATAAACTATGTTCTCACACTTTCCTATCCTGGCATACAACTACAGCTTCCTTTACGCCCATTCATGTTTTCATGCAAGCTCTTGTGTTTCTATGGCTCTTTATATCTTGTCGCTTTAGAGTCTCATTGACACATTCCTACCATTCTTTTCTCGGTCTGCCTCTGGGTTCTGTCAATCGTTCTCCTTTCATTCTCTCAACATGACCAAACCATCTTAACAAATTTCTTTCAATCTTGTCAAACAATGTTTTCTTCACACTACATTCTTTGAGAATGTGCTTAGTGCTTATTATTTCAATAATGTCACTTTTTATAAAACAGAAGCAAAATTGTGACCGAAAAATGTTTTAATTACTTCGTTAGCACAGATACTGGAGAAAAATTTTGATGGCGTTTGGAGTGAGAAGGAAACGTGGTGGTGTCAATTTCGACTTTTTTCGATACACCTAAGTGCTTATTATTTCAATCATGCGAAAGGTAATAAAATAAAAGTAAAATTGTAACCAAAACATGTTTTAAATACTGTGTTAACACAGGGGTTGAAGGAAAGGTTTGCTGGCACGAGGAGTGAGGAGGAAACGCGATGGTGACCGAGAAGCGTAAAATCAGAGGCGATGGCAACCCTCGCTTTCAGCGGCCCTATTAAAATTGCATCCGTTAATTTGGCATCGTCCCGGACTAGCAATGGTGGTCGGTGGAGGTACCTTAGGCACTGCTCCGCGCACCCCATATTTATACAGGGCTTTGTTTGTCTTCACTTCGGCATAAAGGTCTGCGGGAACATAAAAGCGTTCATCACCATTCTGGCTCGACGAAGTACGCGAGGAAAATTGAACGAAATTGCCCCGCTTAATTAGAGTCTTGCGAATTTGTTCGCAATACCTAAAAAAAATCTAGTCCATCAAGGGTAGCAGAAGTGTTAACCAATCTCCCACGAACTTTATCAAGATCCTAGCTCTTACACACTCCATGAAATAAATTTAAATGCTGTACCCAGAGTAATACCGTTAATTCAAGAAAAATTTATTTTTGACCACAAATTCTTATTTTGAATTCAATAAAAGGAAGATTTACTAGAAAATATATTAAATATGGTAACTGGTACCTGGTTTTTAACGAACGAAAACAACAGCACACTCATGAACGCGGGGTAATGCTGGTTCTGCTTTCAAAAACCTCTTTGCACAATCTTTATTTCACAATGAACCTTATAGGATGCTTTGCAAATTGTGGAGAGAAAAAAAGTGCGAAGCATTTATCTAATTTATATCACGACAAACGGGAATGAAAGCTTACAAGATTTTAGGGCTGTAGGATCCAAAAAACTTGTTAATTACTAATTTAAATACAAAGTGAAACCCGCTTTAGTGGCTAAAGTGACAATTGCCATGAATCACTTTTGAAGGTTCACATAGCCTAAAACCCTTTCCCATATTTAGGGTAATTTATCTTGTACTCAGATAACCTTAACGGCCCAAAAGTTTACACAACATTTCTGAAGCCTTATCACGTCCCATTTGGTAAATTCTCAACGCATTGAAGCAAAATATAGTAACCAAACACCCCAAGAAATAATCAGATAGGCTGATTGTATCTCTAAATATAAGTTAAATTTTGGCTAAAGACAGTGCAACCAGCCATTAATAAGATATCTTGTACCCACGATTCTCTCTCGGGTGAACGCACACCCTTTTCGCACAGGCGCGGATCCAAATGAATTCTGTAAATAATGACTGTTGTGAAAACGTTTTTAATTGTGATTTTTTTTCAACTATAAATAGTTTATTTTAAATCAAAAGCAATTAATTACTTTAAACAAGCCTGATTTGAAGCAGAAACATTGATATTGATAACGATTAATGCACGGTCGCACCCGTTCATGGTATAATGCAATGCATACGAAATGTAAAAATATAAGATAAAAAGGTTGTTGACTATATTAAGATAGGTGCGAGAAGTTCCTTTCAAGACGTCAAATTCTCAATATACCTGAAAAAATGGTCAATTTAAATATTGAATATCTAACTACAACATTTAAAAAAAATAAAAGCATTATAACTCTTCTACATTGAAAGTATTTACAATTCAAATAAAATATTTTTAATTCATCAATTCATTTAACAATTTTATTAGACTTTTTTTGAGCTTAGGGTTCTTTTGTTATTGTCTAAAAAAAAAAATATATTTTTTTCTTCAAATATTCGATGGTTAAATAAATGAAAATATTATTATTTGTTGGTAAAAATGAGCGTTCAAAAGCGGACTGGGATTCACCAACCGACTCGATAAAAGTCTTGCAACCGGCCTTAAAGGCCCCAATTTTTTTGAAAGAGTTCAAAAGATTTGCAAATTTTTCAGAGATTAAAAGGATTTTTAGAGATATAAAGGGATTTGAAGGATTGCAAACAATTTCAATAGCATTCAAGAGAATTCACAGAATTTCCAAAGATTTTAATTATTTTAAGGATTTTACAAAGCTTTTAAGGTTTTAAGCCATTTTAAAATATTTTAAAGATTTTAGGCAGTCCCAGGGATTGCGCAAGAATTAATTAAATGATTTAATATTATACTGAAAATTCGAGGACTTTTCAAAGGTTAAAACAAAATGTATGGGACGCATAAAGATTCCTTAATATCATAAGGATTTTTTTAATTTCATAGGATTTAGGCCTCACAGGTTTTACGGTACTTTTCACTATTTCAAGGGAGTTCAGAAAATGTTAAGGGATGATTTTAAGTTCTTATCAGATTTTTATATAATTTTACGGGATTTCAATAAATCTTATATAGTTTTCAATCAATTTAAAAAGAATTTATTCACAAAAATTGAGGGATTCCGAAAATTTGAAAATATTTTCAAATATTTCAAAAAGATTTTAAGAATGTGAAGGGATTTTAATGAATTTCACAGGATTTTGAAAAATTGACGGTATTTTAAAATATTAAAAACTAAGATTTTAAATGGAAATTATAGAAATTTTAACGATGATAAATATTAGTAAATTGTTCAACAGATTTTATTATTGCAAAATGAGATGTCTGTACCAAAAAATCATTCACTGTCATTTTTACTGTTAAAACTTCAATAACTTCATAAACTGTAAGCCTTTATAATTTTATGATTCGAAAAACATTGGAAATTATATGGTAACTAATTGAAATCTTTCACAATAGGAGTTTAAAGCTTAATTGAACCGTTAAAAATGAAACAATTTCAAACCTCGTTTAAACTTGATGTATTCTTAAATTAGGATCGCAAACTACTAGTTAAAAATTATTAATTTTTAAAATTGTTTTTCAGTCAAACAGAATGTCAAAATTGAAGTATACTGTAAGAAACTGTCAAATTGACAGGACAGAAAAGGCCCCCACTCAAAAAAACATGCCACAAACGAGCGCAAACATAGGAGCTATAATGTAGCCGAAGTGAATGAATGAATTTGAATATTATTATATTTAGTCTTTTGCAATCATTCCATTATTAATATTTTTTCCCATTTCTCAGTGACAAAAAAAAAGAAAAAAGTGAAGGTGGGACAAAAAATCCTGAGGATGGGAGGGCGTTCGCCGATTTTGCCACCATGTAGAGCTGCGCCTATTTTCGTATCCAATTCCAAACAGAAAATAGAGGAAGAAGGCTAATTGAATGAGGTGAGAAAATCATGTTAGCGCAAGCTCTCTTGAAGTAAAGTCTGTTAGTTGAGTTGATGTGTTGTCCAAAAGACCAAAAGCAAGCAGTGAAAGGAACGACTAGAGGTTGAAAGTTGAACACATGAGTTTGCTGTAAACCGAGGGTGGTCTGATTACAATCGCGCTGATGGTCTATCATCGGTGACCGGAGGTTCCGGTGAGCACACACCGGAATTAGTCCCAACCTCGTCATTTCTCCTATCTTTCACCTCCTTCCCATTACCATTCGACCGTTCTTCAGCCCACATTTAAGTGCCATTTGAATATTTTTGACTCAGCAGATCGTACAGCCTTATCGATTTTTCTTTCCTACTTGTTCTAAAATATCAGCTTCAGCGAAAATACCTCATTATTTTAAGACCAATGAATATTTAGGATTTCTGAACAGGCAAGAACAACTTTTCCGCCTGAATTACTAATTTTTATTAGAAATAAAATATGTTATATTTATGTAGAAGTCGTTTTTTTTTTAACACAGATATAATGGCCTGATCGTTTCAGAAGATAATTTTCCGTGCATTATACAATTGGGGGATTTATCCTAACTTAAAAGCTAACTATCATTTTAAAAAAATATAAATTTTAACGTTAAATAACTGCCTTGACCGGAGTCATGCATATTATTTTTCATCATATCAATAATCGAAATTCGACTTGAGATGTCTGTTGAGCAGATCGACAATCGAGTTTTCTACCCTAGGGAAGAAAATTCGATTTTCGACCAGCTCTACAGGCATCGAAAGTCGAATTTGGATTGAGGCATGATGACTTATTATATTACATACTTTTAAAATCTATAAACTGTGTCAATCATCCCAAAAATATATAAATCTTCACGATTGACTGGGAAATGAATTATTTAAACAATTGACAATGACTTCAAAAATACGTGAAAGCTTGTCACTTATTGAACAATAGTACATTATTTAACAAGGGGCGAAAGGAGCAGATCTTTCCCGTGTTTGTACGGGCAGTAATTATCCGAGGGAAAAGTCTACTCGTCCCGTCTTACACATAGTATTTTATTCCACTCTCAACCTTGACCACCGTTTAGCCCTGAAAAACGGGCCCGACGCATTTTCTATAGCTTTGTTCGCGGCTGGAATTCTGATCGACTCGGAGCAACTCAGATTTTCAATATTGCGACCGTCGACCAAAAAAAGAAAAAACAGTCAATTTTATTTTCGCCGCGCAAATTTTACTTTCGTACCGCTAATTTTACTTTCGCCACGCTAATTTTACTTTCGTCCTGCAAATATTACTTCCGCCCCGCTAATTTTACTTTCGTCCCGCAAATTTTACTTTCGCCCCGCAAATACAGGTTACGGGAAATATATATGCTACTTTCGATCCTATGTTAAGGGGCGAAAGGTGGCCATTTCGGCCGAGTGTGGAATAAAAATAATTGCTGTTGAAAAGTAATACACCGTCTTAACATGAATTGATATACAACTGTTATTTTGCATTTTTTGGGGAAATTTTCGGGCGCAATACAAGGGGGTTACGTGGAGGGACAACATTAAAAGTTATAGAGTGGCAATTATTCCTTGAACATTTCTTAATACTAATATAATACTAATACTCAATACTAAACTTTAATGCGCAAAATTTTAATAACAAGTACTTATTTCTTACATTTTTTCAAAAACCGAGATTTTTCCATTTGAAAACCCCTTAGTGATTTCAAAAACCCAAGGAGTATGGGTTAATATTGACCAAATTTTAGAGAAAAAAAATAGGGAATTTCTTTTTCCGTAAAATAAGCAAATTAGGGGGATGGATCACCAAAAATAAAAAGTCGAATTTTGGACCACCCTGATCTCTTCTAGTACGGCGACAACTATCCGACTGAAATGAAGCCAAGCACTGCTTAAATATGGTGACCGAATGAGAAGTCTTAAAAAATTCCTTGTATTCCAGCGTATAAGTACAGAATATCTTGCTCAATTTCAAGAAAAATTTTTTTTAAAGATTATTAATAATAAAAAATTAAACATTTTAAATCATATTTCCTCCTACAATTTGTGTGGGTTTCAGAAGTAAATTTCTTTTACACATTGATAGGACCAGTTTGATAATTCAATCAAATTTGCGAGAAAAAAGTTTATCCCAGAAAAAATTGCGCTTCTTCAAAAAGCTGTTTTGCAATCTTTTCCATGCGCACCATTTTGTCACATGTGAAAAATTGTGATGAGAAAAAATTTAGAGAACCTGAATCCTAGATAGATAAAAGTTGATGTACGGTATTTTCTTTTAAGAGGAAACTTTTTTTTCAATTCCGAGTGAAATGAACACAGAGCTATCAATTCTGTAAGAAACTATCCAGCACAAAAGTTTTTAATAATATAAAAAATTTTCTGTGAACGATTCTTTCTCCGAAACTGTAACATAGTAATATATGGACAACAAAGATCCACTATTTTATCAGTTCGTGGTATTTTTGCTTCTGTTAACAAATAAAGGATTATCAATTTTCTCGCAACTTCATGTCATTCTTAAAAAATTTCTGGTTTCTTTCCGTGTTTTGAAATTCAAAAAAAGTTCAATTTAATGGAAAAAATTCTTTGTTGTTTTTTAAGTTAACCTTCATTATTTTGGATTAAATATAAATCAACTATACGTACTTTCAAAATTTTTTTTATAAATCGTAGTATGTAAAATATGCTTTATAATCTTACGACAGCCCAGTGGGCACAACACTATGAACATCCCAAGAACGTCCTTGGGACGTTCCTAGGACGTCCAATGTCAGTCCAAACAACGTCTCTAAGACGTCTAATGTCCTAAAGATGTCCTAAAGACGTCTTGAAGACATGGGACGTCCTCGGGACATCTTTTGTACTGACAGTAGACGTCTTAAGAGCATCCTTAGGATGTCCAAAAGGCATGTTGCAAAAGACGCCTCTTGCTTTCGTTTATCGATCAACTATTTTTATTTTCAGAACGAGGTAAACGAATTCCTCTTCGATCGGGCAGGCATGTCATATTGAAAATATTGCGAAGTTGAGTCGGTTGAGAGGATTATCTCGAGAAATCCATACGAAGGTTGTCCTTCCCAATTGGTTCCAGCGTTGAGAGAAATCCGTTCATGGGAACCTCGGGAATTTGTTTGCTTGGCGTTGCTTGAGCCGAGAGATTCCTACTCGTTTTATCTAAGAGGAACCGTGAACGTTGGAAGTAAAGCTGCGGGTGAAATTGCATTCGAAAATTTGAGCATCACTGAAGGATTGAACGTGAAGATAGGGATATGAGACTCGTTCCACCCTAGTTTTTGAAGAGGTTCTGCGAAGGTGGTTGAGATCGAATTGCTAAAAGAGCGCTATCGAGACCAGGCTCAGATTTATTCTCCGATTGGTAGCATCTTTCCATGAATGGGAATCTACAGTAAAGGGGTGTTGTCCATAACTCATATAAATCTATATCGTCTCCTTTCTACTTTGATTTTTATCTTTCTTACAGAATTTTTCTATTTCAAATTTAAAAAAATTTCTGTATTGAAAAATACAGGGCTGCTACAAAATTTCAATTTCGAAATTTCCTGACTTTATTATACTATTCCCTAACCATTTTTTCACAGACAACAGAACTTTAGAGAGAATTTTGTATAACATTGCCATAACAGAATTTTATAAGGGGCATGCAGAAATTACGTAAGAAGATTAGGGGGCCAGGCTGAATGGGGGTTTTAAAATCTTGCGCAAAGGTGAATTATAAGATTTGAAAATTATTTCAAACAAAAAAGAATACAAATTTTCAACAAAATAGTTAAATTTTCAACCTAAAAAATAAATTTTCTACCTAAAAGATTAATTTTCGACCAAAAAGAATCATTTTTAACAAAATATATGAATTTTTAACTAAATAGTTGAGTTTTTAACTCAAAAAGATAAACTTTGAACCAAAAAGGGAATGAATACATTTTCAGTTGAAAAAATGAATTTAAAAAGAAAAAGAATTTCCAACAGAATATTTCAATTTAAAGAAAAAATAATTTTCTACAAATAGTTGAATTTTTAACCCAAAAAGACAAAGTTTTAACAAAACAATATACTATAAAATATACTGTACTATAAATACTATACAAAATATAATATGTATTATAAACTAAGGTGAGTCTAGTAGTTTTTATTATCAACTAATGTTACAGCTCTGATCGGCCTCTAGAACTCACAATTGATTTTCATGGAAATTCTAATCGTATAATTCCAGAATTATGTTCAGAAGCTTAAATACCTTTCTAACGCATTATTTTCACCAATAGCATTGTCAATGTTCCGTTTTTTCTATATAATCAAAATTAATAAAGATCTATGCTGAATAATATTTTCGCGTAGCTTCATTTCCATTTTCATCGATAAACTAATTTACTAACTTATATGCAAATGTTGAATTCCAAAAATATTATCAGTGAACAGTGAGGATATTGAGGACAGCAATAATGATAATAATAATTACAGGAAACCCACTAGGTGTATATTTGGTGCGAGTGGGGAACCGTTGTACATATTAGGGCAGCATTAGTACACGCAATAATGAATGACGCTCCATTACTCGCGGTTTATCGAAAACCACGGAATTTTCGCTCTTGCGGAAGCGTCGAAATCGTGTAGCCGTGTCCTGATCGACGCGCCGCGGATCCAGCACTCGCTGGCCCTGGGTTGTTTGGCATGGCTGGAAAACTAGACGGGGTTTGCACAACCGATCGACCGACCGACCGACCGGCTGGCGATATTGGTCCCGCTGGCGTACGAGCATTTCCGCTTTATATAAAGCAGTAAATAACGCGGAAACCCGAGAAGGCTACGGAGTGTGATTTCGTTTCTCCTCTCTCTTTTCTCTTCTCTTTGCCACATTTTCTCTCTCACTCACCCGCTCTACATCCTCTTTATCTTTTGACGTGAACAGCATTTTACTATTCCAACTTTCCAATACGTTTTTTTAATGTCTCTAACATTTATGCCCGTTACTTTAATACCGCGTCCCGTAATACTCCAATCGCACATTCTCTTCGCTTCCCCTTGCATCAATATTTTTTCTACGCTTTTATGTATATCAGTTTACTGCACTTTGGGTATCTTTTGACGTGAACAGAGTGAAAGTCTTTATGTAACACGAGTATAATTTCCTCACCTTCTAGGTGTGGTTTGGAGCAGCAAAGTAGGTCTTTCTTGGTGGTGGGGTACTTTACCTACCTAGGCAGAGAAAGTGCTTTTTGCGCGCGTGCGCGCAGGCGCGTTCGTTACTTCGCTCCACGCGCACTGTTCTGCGTTACTCGTTCTTGCAAAGTCACGCTTGGCCGAAAGAAGACTACTTCGCTGATTTTGTGCAAAATATGCTATTATTAATTATTTTCTTCGTCTTCAGTGAGGGAAAGAAAGGAACTAGTGTTCTAATTTTTAGTCCCTAGGGAGTAAAAGGTGATGTCAGAGGTGAATAATAACAATTATCAAGCGATCAGTTGATCGCGCTGACTGATTGTTTGACAAATTGAACCAACTCCAAGTGGTAAGTTGCCATTAATTACCATAAATTACCGACAATATTTGGGAACACTAAAGTTACGTAAATATCAACAAGTTAAAAAATTATTTCTAATTTATAAATGTAGCATAAAAACCGATACTGTGGTCTAGTGGTCCTTACTCGCTCCTAACCTAAAATTCCTCCATTGGAAACTGCATGTACTGAAAAGCCGTACCTGTGTTCCAATCTTTTCAGAAATCATACATATTTTGTTATAAAATGTCGTCAGCACACGGGGGAGGAAACTTTTTACGCCGAGTGTAATTTTTTTCATTACGAGTGGTAGGCGAGAAGACGATATGATGCAACTATCTTGGTAAAAATTAATTCAATGCAAATAAGAAGACATTTACTGATTACTTTGTAAAAAAATAATTAGGAATTACACTGTTAGAAATATTCTAAAATTTAGGAAGTTATTTTGTCAAAAAGGTAACGAAAAATGTTATGGAAATTCCGATACTTTTACGTGGCCGCAACTAAAATTTACAAAACTTTTAACTTAATATTTCTAAATTTATCATAATTTTCTCAAACTTATTATTATTTTACGAAACATCTAACAGCATACAAATTCCGAAACTTTTTCCTAAAATTAGGTTCGAAATTTCTAACAGTGTTGAATTTGGTCACTGAATCTTGCTCTACTTCAAAATTGACTAATTTATAATTTAATTTATGTGATATGTATAATTAAAATTGTCGATTAATGAAGTTGTAGACAAATTTGTTTTGT
>CAKNWU010208926.1:0-15321 GCA_932072015.1 Andricus quercustozae | reverse complement strand
CTTGAACGCTGAAACGTTTTTCTGGACACATTTTACGTTTGTTCTATTTCAAAATGCCTTCAGCTAATGAGCTGCGTTAATATCCTCCGGATAAAAACTAGTATATATGAAGTTCGAATAAAGTCACTTGTTACTTTGCGAATCTATAAAATAAAACTTAAGAACCTTTGAATCTGGCGGTGATTTTAACATACGTTTTGAAATACGATATGCATGTCTTAAGGATTTATAAGAATCAGGGTTTTAGTTAAACGACGGGTTATAAAACATTTTTATAATTAGTTTAGAGGTGAAAAAAATCTTGACAGTTAAAATTGAATCTACAGCCTCAATCTGTGTTAAAATTCTAAACACCGCAGTTATATTCTAAGATTGAGTTTCAGATTTTTCTCAATACCTAAAAAGCTAATTTTCTAAGCTTTGAACTAAAACCCTTATTCTTCTAAATCTCGAGGGCATACATAATGGATATTTGCAATCCTAACCGAAAAGCTAAACTTTTATAAGTTGTATTTTAGATTCGGAAAAGTATTAGGTGTAATTCGAACTGCTGATACGGCTCCTAACACTTAATCTTAATTAATAATCAGCATTTCTATAATCCGTTAAAAAATTAAAACGGCTTTAGAACTCGTTTAATCCTGTGTTGAAGGTATTTGTGAGGAAGACACTACTGTGGGATGTGTTGACTTCAGTTCGGGATATAGTGCATTTCGCAGATATTTAATCCTTTCGCTCAGAAAACGTCCATGCTTTTTATATTCACCATCATGCTCACGAGAGGTAAGATCAGCTTTGCTTTGCAGGTAATCTTGAAAAGATTCTGAAACATAGATGAAAAATTATTTTAAGAATTAACCATTAGAGTACTTCTTGTGCTTCAACTCTTTGTACGCGAAAACTAAAATCTACAGCACTTTGTTGTGCAATTGTATCAGGGTAGGATTATTGTTTTTCACAAACCGATTTACTAACACAGTATCCTCCCACAAGGCTTTAGCCAGCCTTTTCAGAAATGAGGAGGAATCTTTCTCATCTAAAATAAGTTTCAATGTGTCTAGGCTTATGGCACAGCCACTTCCCAAGTGAATGCGTTTTACCTGTTGAAACAATTTTCGAAAAAATTGTTTCAGTTGATTAAAAAATAATTACAGAATGGTTCAATTTTATTTCTATTGTGAGGTTTGGTTAAACGTGATATCGATGAAGTTGGCCAAATATTTCAAAAATCAAATTTCTCGCAGTCGAATCACAAAAACCAATTTTACCTCCTTTAACCAAAGCTCAAAATAGCAATATTTTGAGTTATCTCGCAGCTGCTATATTAGTAGAAAAACGTTTGGGACCAACATCAAATATTCAGTCATTAAATGAGAAACTAATTTGCATATACTGTAAATCCTTGGGGTTTTTCATTTTTGTGTCTATATGATATTCATCTACGAAAATGAAGGAAAATGGCAAAGTGACCAATTGCCAACTGCAATTTTTAATATTTTAATATATAAAGTTTTAATGAAAAAATTGAAAATTTTGATTTCAATAACGTTTCAAAATAGTTGAAAATGGTTGTTGTACTTATTTATAAAATACGAGTTTCGCCTATTATTTTATATCAAGTGACTTTTGCTCACATTATATAAAAGTTTAAAGACTGTTGAATATGTTTGATTTCATTCAATTCCATTTCAAATGGTAGAATTTCGGGTTTTTTTTCAATTCTATAATGCACATAAATGTGACATCTTTCTGCACCCTTGCACTTTAAAAATCAAATTTAGAAATAAAAATAGAGTAGTTTAATAAGTTTATGATACGAGTAAGTTCCGAAAACATTGATAACTATTATTTTTAGTAACAACATTTTTAAAAATTAGGTGGAAAACTACCACGATGAAATGAAATGAGCCTAGAGTTAAAATTGGAAGATGGTAATACGAACTTTCTTTCCTTTCTTTGTTTTTCCAATAAAGGCTTTATATCTCTTCAAAGCCGTTACGTCTAATGTTGAATCCTCAACGAAGTTATGTGAAAGAAACATTTCATTTTAAAGAAATTTCAACTATATCACTGATATAAAAAAATGAGCATTTCAACAAGCTTATCGTATCCTGAAATAATTCATTATGATAATTAACAGTGTATTTATATGATATCTTGAACGTAAATCTTTTTAATAAATTTGGTCCTGTTAAAAAGTAAGAAGTTACAAATTACAACGATGTTCTTCTGAACGAAATTTGCCTCGATGATTATAATAAATTGCATCTTTTGCATACCGTCTTCTAATGATGAATCTATGATTGCTCGAATATTATGGCGATGGTATGATTTAGGTTTTTTTAATCCTTCATCCTTTTCCGTAAGCTAGCGGTGAGGAGTAAAAATGTCCTCATCCGACTCTGCGAAAAAACACAGCATAATCGCACGTCCAACAAGAATAAAAAGAGAAAAGCCAGAAGTAGTGGACTTACGGATTCCGAAATCAAGCTTTCTTTTAATTGGTGATTTTTTTGTCTTTACTTCCTCTAATTCTCTACGAGCCTCTGCTAATTCTCTTTTAAGCTTCTCAAGTTCTGTCATCTCTCGTTCGTCGTCCGTTTTGTCATCATTATCCTCTGTTAGGTCCACGGAGTCAACATTTAACATCAAACATTCCCCACCACAGTTTACCATGCTCTTTTCAATAATAGTCTTGTTTTTTGGAGACGGATTACCGAGTAGTGATAAAGCTTTATGTGACTCTAGTTTTTGCTGCAGATTCTTGTTGTCTTGATTCGTTTGGGCTCTATTAGTAAGTATCTTTTTTTTCTTAAAAAAATGTAATGGTTCAGTTGTAGGCCAACCTAATATTCTCACATTTTTCTCATAGTTCAGGAGCTGACGACATTTTTCATGTATCATTTTGAAAAAATCCATCAGACAGACGCTACCCTGATAAGTGTACTTTCGAGTATTTTTTAAGAAAAATAACTATTTGTCAAACAGTTGCACGGTACATACATCTATACCTGGCTGGTGAGTTTTTCATCATGTTCCGCTTCCTCACTCTCTGTGGAACTATCATTGGAGTGCTTAAGAAACTTGAATCGCGATTTTACACCGCTTTCATGGACTTGCACTTTCTCATGTAGGTCTGCGATACTTCCTACCATGAAGAAAGCAGAAAGAAGATTTCCTTAATCATTTCTTTATTTATTTTCATTTTGTTTCTATTATATAAAATTTTCTGAAGGAGGTACATGCACTGAGATTTTGTAGTCACTGTCTCAAAAAAAGAAGGAAACTACGATTCTTGAAAAGAAAAAAATTGGATTCTTATTTTATTTTATTACTTTGGAACATTCTTTTTACCAGCGAATTTACTCTACTTTACTTTAGGCACCTTTTTAAGATTATCAGGATCGTGAAGCTCTCTGTGATATGTACATTACACGAACTCTAGAAAATTACTTAAATAATCACTTAGGTCTTTATTTCACTACAATATTGTAGGTTAAAGAAAACTTTAAATAGTGTAATTTCATTTCGAATGGAGATATTAAAGATTTTTTTGTATTGAACTTTTCAAAAAGCTGCACATCATTTCTAAGCAATTGAATTATTCTGTCGGTACTCACTGGTACACAAATTATTTTCAAATTTCTACAATATTGTATAGAATTCAGGAAAAATTCAGTTACGTTTAAAATGCGCAAGTAATAGTAATTATAAAAGGGCTATAAGAAAGATTTCGTCTAACGAAATTTTCATGATAGAGGTCCTTCACAAAATACGTGATAAATTAAGGGGGGGGGGGGGGTGGGAGTGCAAAAGTATCATTCTCCATGTATTTTGTGAATAGCCTCATACACCATAATAAAAGACACGCCCCTCGCAAGAAGGTGCATATCGATGAGCTATCCGATTTTCAATGACGCAAAAAAGCCAATTTACTAGAATACTCGAAGATGCACTCTTTTGAGAAAATTATGCGTCCCGCCCTTTTGCACTTCAATTTTTAATTACTTAAGCCATATTTTCAAATAATTATTATAAACAATAATTTCTATTTTTATTCAACAACATGAGGTGCAGCCTAATTCTGAGACGAACCCAACGATATAAAAATCTCATTTCCGATAAAAATTCAGATAAGGTTAATATTACGATTTTGCAGAGACAACCTACGATGAAAACTTGATGAGCAATAAACTCAAACGTTCAAAATTCTGTAAGTAAATTATTCTAAAAATGACCACAATTCAAAATCGCATACACTACAAACCAAGATTTCATTTCAGGTAAAACAAAACATAAGAATAAAGTAGCCTCTTCTTTTACAGAAAGCAGCTAAGAATTAGCATTTATTTTGCCTTCCTGTAAGTAAAAAAAAGTTTGATATGAAATTCTTATCAATTTGCATTTAATCCTTAAAGGGCACACTTCCTGTATGAAACATAAAAGGCACACTGGGTCAGATGGACCAACTCTGAGCGCTTACTGCAAACAGAGAATGCTTTTTCGGGCTGTAAAAATTCACGGGTGGTTTTTACATCTTTGAAATTGCGAAAGAATGGTTTTGGAATAGAAGTAAACAAATTAAAATAGGTTAGAAATCAAAATCAGTACACCAAACCAGTAAAAAGAAACTAATTGCGGCGAATTAAGATGAATTCGCTAGAGCGTCTGTGAATCTCGCTTTGTGACAATCTCGAATTGGAGCAGGTCGTGAATTCTGATAAATTTGGAAATAAGTAATTTAATCATCATATCTGCCCGAATTAATTTCTGTGTCGGCCAATTCATTTTAATTCGCGAGATTTAAATTCAAGCTCCAATTCGCCGGAATTCGTCAGCGCCAATACAGTTAAAGGCTGGCTTATTCAATCGAATTCGTAAGCTATAACCAACGCGCTGGGCATAATGGATCCGTTGTAAATATATGTTAATGAGACCTGGAGCTCAGTGGTCCACCTCTGGACTTATACACTTGTCATCGCTGGTTCGAGTCTCGAGGCATGCAATTTTTATTATTTTTTTTCGAAATGACCTTGAGCACGAATTAAAACGAAATGAAATGCATTCAACTCGCGCTGGCTAAATTCGTTGAAACGAATCAGAAAACGGAATTTCGGCGAATTAAAAAATGTTAATTCGCCCCAGTTAGTTTCTTTTTACTGGGATATTAGAAAATGCCGTTCTTCACACAAAATTATGTAAATTTTTCAATTTCGAATATTTTGCACCAAAATTGAACTGTCTCCTCTTGAAATTATGCATTTTCAGGCAGAACTAGGTGTAAGTACCCAGATAACAATGTGCGCGCACGGTGATGGCGTATTGACTCGCACGCGTGCGGATTATCCGCACGCAGCGCCATCACCCGAGCAGACATATGCGTTCTCATTTGCGACGCATATCGCTCGCACGCGTGAAGGTCGCACGCATGACGGTCATATGCGAGCTTCTAAATTCATGCAGGATTTAAAAATGTATTGTTTTAAATATTGTTATTGAATGAAAAGAGGAACATTTTCACATAAAAACATTTTATTTTTATAATTATTGAGTCATAACACTTAGAGGCCGGTGTGACATGGAGGCCGGTGAGTGACGTGTTCAGGATTAACTTTTCTATAAAATGTGTTTTGTTCGTTGAAAATAGAAGACAGGTAGTTTTTTTTTTAATTAACATGGGGACATTTTTTACGAATATAATAATATTTTACTTTAAAAACCGTGCCATTTTTGAAATTTATAAGATATAAAGGGTTTCTTGTTTCAGTTTATATCTAGTTTCTGCACTTTTTAGAAATCCACAAAAAATTAAAAAGATAATAAAAAATGGTGAATTTATTTTGAATTTTTGAAAAAAGAGATAAAAACTGTTTTTCTCAAAAAAAAACCCATTTTTTGCCTGAAATGTTTGGAAACAATAGCTACTAATAAAGTCTACTTACCATCAATTTTCCGGTTGGCATTTTTTTGTTTTTCAGGGGAAAACAATTATTTTGATTCTTCTTATACTAACTTTCTTCTACCGAAAAACAAAAAAATATCAAACGGAAAATGTATGGCAAGCAGGATATATTAGCATCTCTTATTCCTAAAAATTGTAGGCAAAAAAAGTTGGGGTTTTTGAGAGAAAGGTTTTTTCGTTTTTATTTTTTAATCCAAGATAACTTTACCATTTTTTACTCTTTTTGATTGCTTTTGAAAGAGTGCAAGAAACTGGATAAACTTAAATAAGTAAAACCTTTATACCTGATTTATCGCATAATCCGCCTCTTGTCCTATAGTTTCTTCATAAACATTGTTCGCGAAAATTAGTTTATCATCCATCTTAGAAAATTATGTTTTCAGCATTTCAGAAACACGCACCATGTATTTAAATGCATTAGACTCGAGTTCACCTGCATAACTTCGACTTCGGGCCATTTTTTCGCCTTTGGGTTGAAAGATCGCTTTTTCTTTCGCATCGTCGACTTTGGAATATTTTCTCCTTGTCTTCTGACATTTTGGATCCGATGTTCTTAATATTTTCACCCTGGTTTAATAATCAAGTTTGTGTTTTCGGAGGGATGTTGTTACGGTGACAGGGGTAAACATAACCTTTATAAAAACGTGGCGAAGACGGCAAACAGCTGACTACGTAAGCTCGCGACGGCCATCATAATTTCAAACTGAGCGCGCTTTTTAAACTTATCTTAACTTGAAAGTATTAACATCATTATAAAATTGATTAAAATTCATTAGAAAATTAAAGACGTATTAAAGTATCCAAAAATGAAGTACTCAAAATTAGGAAAATTCGATTAAACATGGATTTCTGCAAGTACTTCAACACATTTCTAAACAATAATTCTAAATGTTATGCAATTCAAATTACAAATTGCAGTTATTAAAAATAAAACGTATTTCATGCGCTATTTGAAATTAAAATTCAAAATTATAATTTTACCAACAATGTCATTAAAAAAAATTCATTTAAAATTCAAACTAAATAAATTTTCAAAATATTATTTAAATAAAAAATAAACATTTTTGTTTGTGTCGAAGTTAATTTTCCAGGTAAACAAAAGTAAGAAATACATTTTCTTTTCCATTTGGAAAAAATTTTATAAATAAATAAATAAATAAATATATATATATATATATATTAGAAAAAGTTAGAAAAAGTATTTGGAAATTTTTCAGATTTTGTTGCATGAAAAGGCGGACTAACAATTTTTATTACTTTCTACATATGATACAATTCGGAATAATCAAATTTTGATACATAAGCAATATCTAGGATCTAATCAGATCATTATTATGGAATTATTTCTTCTCTATAGGATAGACGCACAAATGCGTCGCAGACAGGCTGGCATACGCATTCATACGTGAAGTACGTCGCGATGGCGATATGAGCCGCATTACGCACGCACTCTACCTACCCATCACAGCATTTCGACAGGTGATGGCGGCACGCGTGTGCTATGTCTCGCACAGCGTGCGTCGCACGCATGCGAGTACTGTGCGTCGCACGATTGTTATCTGGGTAGGTTATTTCACAAACACTACCTAATCAGAAAATAATTACTAGGGAGCGAACTAGATTGGGTATGAACTTGCCTACAAAGCATCTACGAAAGGGCAACCATTGCAACCAGAAATATTTAAATTTAAAAAAAGCAACTTCATGCTGTCTAGAACATACACATTGTAAACAGTGTGAAGTTGGTTTTGTACATTTGAATATTTCTGATTCGTAGCCGATTCGTGGCCGCTCCATAATAATTACCCAGTGGGCACCAAATTTTACGACGTCTTTACAAATAGGATGTCATAAAGTTTTCGTAAAGATGTCGTAACGATGACGTAAAGACGTCGCCAAATTATGTGCCCATTGGGTACTTATCGTTTGCTATCGCGAATACTGGGTATGCAAAATACATTGCCGTCCTAATAAAAATCATCATGAATGATTTAAAAAAAACATTCTCATCGCGCGCCATGCGCTCGGCTCGCTTCGCACGCAAGTTTGAGCGCGCCTATGGCCCGCGACTGTTGACTCTCACGCTTCGCGCTCGATACCATATTTATCTGGCGCTTCGCGCTCGATGATGTATTTACCTCGCGCTACGCGCTCGGTTTTTATATTTCCCCCACGTTTGCGTCCAGACCTTATAAAATTAAAGGTCAAATCATCGATAACTGTAATTTTGTGATTGTGAATTCTCTTTTGTTAAAGCTCCTTTGGCTTTAACGAACACATTCTCGTCACGTATCTCGTGCTTCGCACTCGATTTTGTCGAAAATCTGAACTTTTCTAGATTATCTTCAACACTATTATATCAAATGTATATCATATTTATTTCTGTATCTCACGCTGATACTGCTTATTCAGATTTTGCAAAATAATGTAAAAATTTTATTTTTCATGATTGCTTCAATATTTGCTCCTTATTTTGATCTAATTTTTATTCTCAGCTACCCTGAAAATCTATAATTTCAATAAGTGTATATTGTCACAACTCATAATATTCATTGGTATTGAAACATACTTATTTTCATTGTCTTGCTTTTATGATTATAAAAAAGTGTGCATTCTATACAAAAAATGTTGTTATTATACATTTTATTGCAACTTGTGTCGGTTCTCCATAAATTTAATTTTTTACTTTCAACGTTATTTTTTATGACTTAAACTGAAAATACGTCCACTGATGTAAAGTGGTTTTAAGCAAATTTGTAGATCTTTTTTGGATGCATAATTGTCATGTCTTCATATTTTCATGCATCTTGCATACTTTGACCACAAAATGGAATTTTTAATTTTTAATTATTTTTAATGCAATCAAAATTTGAATTTTCGATTTTTCGAAAAAATTAAAAAATTTGTCAAAATAATCTCGTAGGACTCTAAAAAAGAAACGTTTTTCTTTTTTTCACATTTTTTCATATCGTGCGTTGTTCGGCTTAAAATGTTAATTTTGATTTGATTTTTTGGATTTTGAAAATGCTATAACTCTGATAATTTTCTTTTTTATCAAAAAATGTCATTAGGATAAATTGTTTGTCTTTTTGAGTACTAATAACAACCGTACAGAGAATTTACAAATCTTGAAAAAAAGTAGTCTCAAAAATTTTCAAAATGTGCTCAGTTTTTGAATTTTGATCCAAAATGACTGGTTAACGAACTCGTTCTTTCTTTTTAGGCCTTCAAAAAGTGTGCCAAAGCACAATCCAATCTGATCAATTTTTCCAAAGTTATCGTGCCTACACCATACTACAGACTACAGACAGACAGACGGACAGACAGACACCTTCGTAAAAACCATTTTTTCTGACGCAAGGGGCCTCAAAAGGTCGACATTTGATTGAATCCGCGAAAGTCATTTTTCACATAAAACCAATACCTTCTCATTAAGATGAGAATGTAATAATAAAATGTCATATATCAGTTCTTGAATTTATTTTCGAAAACAGTAAATATCCTGTTTTATTTATGTACTATATTTAAGTTGTTATTAAATAAATTATACTAAAAAAATCGACGGAGAAGATGTTTGGCAGAGGTTATGTAGAACTTAAAAACTTTCAAAGAGTAACAGATGTGAAAAAAAGATAGTGTTGTGCTGTTTTACGAATAAAAATGATTAAATAATGTTAATTGAATAACTGAAAAGTTTACAGAGAAAAGAACAAACAACCTTTTGAAAAGAAATGTTAAATTTTTTAAAATTGGATATACTTAGGTCGTTGGAAATCCATTCACAGTGATGTAAAAAAGTCCGGAAAAAAATAAAATTAGTGAAATACACAATTTTAATATGTTTAACATTGTTCTCAAAAATATTTCTTCCCAAGATTTCTCATTTCTTCTTTACTATAATTAATACTTTCAATGTAAATTCAAAACTACTCTTCAGTAGGGCGAAGTGAAAATGCTAAAATCGACCGAATCGTTTTAGCTGACGAGGGATAGCAACTTGTGACTCGACATCCAAAACAAGTAAAGAAAATTTTTTTTGAAATCGGTTAACATCTTCTGTTCTCTTTTTTAAATTTAAAATTTTTTAAATTCAAAAATAAATGTTGTCTCATTTAGAATTTTTTGAAAATGTACAATATCATGTTTTTTTTAATTCATTCGATCCTGAAATTTCTTCAACTTGAACTAAAGAAACATGTTATTATTTTCTTATCATTGCAAACATTTGAATATGAAATCCCAAAAATCCTAAATTACAACAAAAGTTTTTCCCGAAAAAGAAAAATGATTAAATGTTTCTTTGGTTTAATCTGAATAAATGTCAGGTGCGACATATTCAACTTTTTTTAAAATGTGTGCATATGACTAATTAAAAAAAACAAACATATTTTTGCACATTTTCAAAGAAATTGTTATTGAAAAAAATGTATGTTTAAATTTCGTAATTTTTTATTATTTTTCACTGGTAAAAGCTGTAAATATAACAAATTCGTCATAATTTTTGAACCAATAGGAAAAATTCATAAATAATTTATTTAAGTGCTATAATTGCTTTAATTATTATTCGATATTGGATACACTTAGTAATTTCAGAGAATTTTCCGCGTATTTCAAATATTGTATTTTTAAATATCGTATATTTAAACAGAAAAGGGGACAAACGGGAAGTTTTTTGAGAATAGGGTGAAAAAGGAGAATTTCAATAAAAAAGGGGAAACTAAGAAAAAAAAGGGGAAGACTGTGCACCCTGAGATGGAATAATTTTCAGCTGAAAGTTTCTGATATTAAACAGTCAAACTAATTTCGGAATACATATTTCACTAAAAATTTCTTTATTATTTTAACTATCGACATTCTATAGAGGTTACAGGCGAATTAAAAAAATGAATTATGTAAGCAGACATGTTTTTCAAAGTTCTTTTAGCGAAATTAGTGGAGCAAAATTATTCACCGTTCACCACCGTCCATGTAGTCAAATAATTTTTTGGTTTATATCAATATCTTTTAATCTCTTCAATTGTGAAACAAGAAAAAAATGGCGTGGTACATGAAATAAAAATACACTCAAGTAGTGGCGAACTAAAAAAAAATTGGGTTCCGATCAATATTTTTTAATCTCTGCAATTAAAAAGTCTAATAAATAGCGAGTAACCTAAAAAAAATTGCACGGTACATGAAATAAAAGTACACTTCACTAGAGTACTTTAGTATTGTACCTACTTCCCAATTCCAAGATTTGTGATATATGGTACTTTCCGTCAGCATCCTTAATTTTGTAGAGGCGTTGTACATTCTTATCGAATTCGGAGACCACAAGATTTTTCACGTCACAAACGTGTGCAAACTCTTGCTTCTTCGATTTAAAAAAACGATGAAGCAGGTATTTTGGTTCTGGTTGAGCGGTCATATCCTGCCTACCGGGTTCAGTATCTATATCATCCGACAAAGAAATTTTTTCACAAATACGCATATGCATAATGGACGAAACTCACAAGGCAAACAGAACAACGGGAACTACGTCTTAGTCATCACTGAGCTGAGGGCCCAGTCCCATGGAGGTAGATTAGTAGAATAGTGGAACAGTTTTGACCAATGAGGTGACTGCGAGAGCTTGTGCTGGCACCAAATTGGTCAAAACTGTTCCACTATTTTACTAATCTACCTCCATGGGACTGCGCCCTGAGCCAACGCGCCAAACACCAATCAACGCAGGCGCGCATTTGTGCGCGATGTCAGTGTCGCCATGTCCCAAGCCCTCAGGGATGAGTAAGTAAAATTTCTGACGTATTTTACATTTCTTGATACAGTAGTTCTCTATTAATTTTACGTCGGAATCTTGAAATTCGTTTGAACTGAGGGGTTTCGGCCTAAAATACGTAATTCCCCTCATGTGAAAAACATGTATTTCGAAAGTGATAAATTACGACATACAGTTAGAGATCCTCTACGGAGAGCTGAGACACGTTTCCCCTTCCAATGTTCGCCGCTGTACCGGAACTTTGATATTTTCATGGGGCGCGAAAAGTTTGAACAGTGTTATTTTTTATCAATGCTTTTGTTTATGAAATTGTTGAAGTATTATATTTTTTTTTCAAAGTAAATATTATTCTTCCCAAACCTTAATAACTAACCTCCACAATAATTTATAATGGTCGTCAGATGCCAATCAAAATTCATAAAATGTCAACTAGTTCCGATACAGCGGCACCAATCAGAATTGGAGTACCCCGTGTCTCAACTCTTCCTTGAGGATGTCTAGTCCGTGTATTAACCGCTTCAGCGTGAGTGGACAATAAGTGTAGGCTCTACCTACAAGAGGGTATAGAGTGGTGAGAGTGGGGATGGGCTGTGGGGGGAGCGACAAGCGGAAACTGGCAACGAAGCATTTTGTGAATGCGAAGAGCGTCATTCGTTGCACGGAGAGTAGAGAGTGTACTTGCATCCGCACGCTGAGCTGGCAAGTTGGTCAGACTCATTTACCAATAAATATGGTTTATCTATTTTAACCTGTGGTTGCTTTTATTACCTTAACACATCCCAGATAGCAAAGTGCGCGCACGGTGCGACGCACCACGTGCGGATTTTCTCGCACGACGTGCGCGCAGGGGATGACACAGCTGCGTCCTCATATGCGTGACAGGTGTGTCGCACGTCGTGAGGGTCGCACTTCATGCGTGCCATTGCGGGTATGGTGCGTGCACACATTTAGGATTTTTAGAGGGTACAGAAAATATTTGCATTGATATTTTTAAATAAAGAGCATAGGCAATTTATCATGAACGTATTTTTTATTATGAGTGGAAGGAATATTTTGACATTTTAGTTGACCATTAGCAATTCAGTTTCCGCATGTTTGTCTAACATTTTCTAAATGTAAATAGATGAAACAGTCTCCCCTTTCCAACTCGTTTTGAGGTTAAAAGCAGGAACCCGATCTAAACGAAACAAAATACCAAAATACTTTCGTGATTTTCGTTCTGTTTCTATACTGCCAAAACGTAACTATATTCACATGATTTAGGTTACGCTATTCAATATACCGATATTGTAACGAAAAGGAAACGAAAGATTCGGTACTTTTTGGATATGGTAACGTATAATTTGTCCTAATTTAGAGCCATTCATGCATGTCGCATTTTTGTAAGGACGGTAAACACAGAATGATGCAAAACGAGACCCGAGACGAGAAGTCGCCATTGAAGTCGCGAAGGCACTCCTGGCGCGTCGTGCATTTCCGTTGGATCGACGAAGGCTGCTGCGCCATATATGTATTATTGAACGACAGTGCACGGTTTTTAAATGCAGAATTCTTCATTACACTTGGAAATAGTAAAAATACATGCAAGTCCATTAAAAATTAAAGACGCATTTTTTAACTTTATTAACCAATTTTCTGAAAATGGACTTTAAATTTCAGTCAATATTAAACATGAAATAAAAAAACATTTAAAGTTGAAATGATTCCAACAGTTTCATCTTTTTAAAATATTCCAATTCAAATTGAAATTTTTTGAAATATTATGTAAATACAAAACAAAACTTTCCGGCTATCCGGATTTTTTTCCGGTTTTTTGTTTGTTCTTTTTAACTTTCAGGATGATCATACAAAAATATTTCAAAAAATTCTTCACTGGGTGTAAGCATTTGTAGACATATTTTTTAACTATTTTCTTTTACACTTTATTCTTTTTAAGTTTTTTATGGTTTTGAATTTTTTTTTGTAATTACACAGCTGTACGAATGTTACTTGATGTAAGAATTTAAAAAAAAATTTTTTAATGTTCAAAAAAAGGAACCAAAAATAATAGAAAAAAAATGTTTAAAAAGCTGGAAATTATTTTTTTCTTTTTAAAAAGTTACAGAATAACAACAACAAAAGTTCTTGTTAATCTTACACCGGCTGATTAAACGAACATAATATTAAATTACCGTTTATAAATAAATAAAATGCATTGCACATTAAGCAATTTTACAAATGCATTCAATTACTGTTACTCATAAAAATTTCCTAATTGATGCTTATATAGAATGGGGAGTGTTTCAATTTTTATGAATAAACCATTTTTACAATAATTATAGTTCAAATTATAGTTATAATAATTACTATTATTCAAAACTACGCTTCTCACTTATGTATTCATGCTATAAATAATGCCTCTCACGAAGTGCGACGCACATGCGTCGCATATCGTGCCCATCACGAAGTGCGACTCATATGCCTCGCACGTGCGTGCCCCTTACACAGTGCGGCGCATATGCCTCGCACCCTGCAGGCACAGCGTGCCTCGCATTCCGTGCGTGTAACGTGCCCCGCACGTTTGCTATCTGGGATTAATAGGCTTGTGTTAAGCAACTTTATTTACCTGAAAACGCCTATATTGGTGACCCCGACGACTTTGGAGAGTAACGTATTCTTGGCTTAGCGTCAATATAAATATTCTGTCTCACTCTCACTTACGACTCGTGAAATTTGAAAATGGACTTCTAACGGATTGAAATTCGAACGAACGGCATTATTATGGATTTTTGACAGAATTTGGAAGGAATTTAATGATGTTCTGGCCAACGTGGGAAACCTGTTCCTGATTTTTACCATTTTCGCCAGTTTGTAGCCACGCCAGGTTGGCAAAAACGACGCCACCACATATTCTCAAATACTGACCACAAACCTCAAGGAGATTGTCTTCAGATTACAGCAGCGACGCACTGTTAGTGCAATTGGTAATTGTATATGCATTTATTTTTGTAAAATGTTCGCAATTTTTATATGTAACCGCTTCACTTCATTTTGATGTATCGTTCATTGTGTGTGTTTCCCGCGCAAAGTGACTCAGCGTCAGGCTCAATTATGCCACCAAAATTTGAACGATTTTTAATCAAGTCTTACAATGTTTCAATTTTATAAAGTGTTAGTACTTCATCGTTTATATAGCGAATTATCAACATCCAAAAAATTGGTACCAAACGACGGTAGTCATATATACAGTTTTGACATACAATCCCAGATAGCAAACGTGCGGGGCACGTTACACGCACGGAATGCGAGGCACGCCGTGCCTGCAGGGTGCGAGGCATATGCGCCGCACTGTGTAAGGGGCACGCACGTGCGAGGCATATGAGTCGCACTTCGTGATGGGCAGGGTATGCGACGCATGTGCGTCGCACTTCGTGAGAGGCATTATTTATAGCATGAATATATAAGGGAGAAGCGTAGTTTTGAATAATAGTAATTATTATAACTATAATTTGAACTATAATTATTGTAAAAATGGTTTATTCATAAAAATTGAAACACTCCCAATTTCATCGTAAGCATAAATTAGGAAATTTTTATGAGTAACATTAATTGAATGCATTTG
>CAKNWU010208923.1:0-16071 GCA_932072015.1 Andricus quercustozae | reverse complement strand
GTTCTCAATACCATTTCTAATGATTAAAACAATAAAATAATCATCATCAATGCTCACTGTACTTGAAAATTTGTATTTTTACATTCTCATCTAGAGAAGGTATTAGATTTGTGTAAAATTTGACGTTTATCCTCAAATGATTTCTATCTGTCTTATATATTTCACGAAGAACCCCAGGACACTTCAGAATTGCAAAAACGTCACCACTGGATGTTGATAACAATATATTCTTGGTTCGGCGTGATGCAAAAGTTTACCATTTCCTACAAGCAATCGAATTTCTATATCGGCTGGAAAATAGTATCCTCGAAACTCGAATGGCCTGTTCTGATTTGTCTCGAGAATAAGCCGAACATATCTAAGTTGTCCAAGTGCATGTCTTAGTACTTCATAAGAAGGAGTGCTGCTTGTAGGAGAACTGGACATGCCATGAAGAAGAGGCTACTGAGGAGAAGTCCGGATAGATGCATTTTGTCTGGCAGATGAAGAAGAACCAGGATAGCGTTTGCCATTGGGATTCCATTCTGACTCTAGTGAATCGTATTTGCAAAATCTTTAATAAACCTGTTTGGGAAGATTGGGTGATTTTTGCCTACTGGACAATACCTTATTTCATCGGCAGTCAAATTATCAACTGCGCTGCTTATTATATTTATTTTTATTCGCGAATTATTTTCATTTGTCCTATATATTCCATAAAGAGTCCCACTATAATCCAATATTGCAAAAACGTCACGACTGGAGGTTGATACTACAATATATTCTTGGTTTGGCCCAAGAACATAGTTCGTATGATCTATCCGCATTCGAATTGATTCATAAAGAGGAAAAATGTATCTTCGAAATTCAAATCGCAAGTTCTGGTTTGTGCAAGGAATAAGCCGAACATAGCCAAGTTGTTCTATTGCACATCCAAGTATTTGAACAGAAAGAGGCCTTCCCGGAGAGGACCTGGACCTGGCGCCGCTTATCATATTTATTTTAATTCTCGATTTAGCACGATTAGTTTTACAAATTGGACGAAGAAACCCGCTATACTCTAGTATTGCAAAAATGTCACCATTTGATGTTGATAATACAATATATTCTTGAGCTCGCGCGCGGCTATTGCGTTTTTCTCCTATTCGCAACCTAATTGGCTTGCCAGAAGGAAAAACGTATCTTCGAAATTCGAATCGTAGGTTATGATTTGTGCGGGGAATAAGCCGAATGTATCCAAGTTGTCCAAGTGCATATCCAAGTACTTTAGGTCCAGGCGGTCACCCAGGAGGCGACCAGGTTTCGTCATGAAGAACAGGCTCCTGAGGAAAAGTCCGGTCAGTTGTAGGTTTTCTGTCAGAAGGAAAAGAATCAGGGTTACGTTCGTTATCAGAATTCCATTTGGACTGTAGTGAATCGTTATTTGCTGAAGCTTTAATGAAACTTTTGGGGAAGATTGGGTGGCGTTTTCCCACTGGACAATCTCGCACTTCATCTGGGGTCAAATCATTAACTGTGCCTCTTATCATATTCACTTTTATTCTCGATTTAGCTCTATTTGTCCTATATATTCCTAAAAGAATCCCGCTATAATCTAATATTGCAAAAATGTCTCGATTGGATGCTGATAATACAATATGTTCTTGGTTTGGCACGGGAATAAAGTTCACTTCTGGTCGGAATCTAATTGGATAACCAGAAGGAAAAAAGTCTCTTCGAAATCCGAATCGTAGGTTATGATTTGTGCGGGGAATAAGCCGAATGTATCCAAGCTGTCCAAGTGCATATCCAAGTACTTTAGGTGCAGGCGGCCTCCCAGGAGGCGACCAGGTTTCGTCAAGAAGAACAGGCTCCTGAGGAGAAGTCCGGTGAGGTGAAGGTTGACTTTCAGAGGGAGAAGAACCAACGTTACGTTCGCTATTAGGGTTCCATTTGGACTGTAGTGAATCGTTATTTACGAAAGCTTTAATGAAAGTTTCGGGAAAGATTGGGTGACGTTTGCTCACTGGACAATATCGCACTTCATCCGGGGTCAAATCATCAACTGCGCCGCTTATCATATTCAATTTAGTTCTCGATTTAGCAGAATTTGTCCTATATATTCTAAGAAGAATCCCGCTCTAATCTAATATTGCAAATATGTCTCCATTGGATGCTGATAATACATATCTTGTTTGTTTGGCACGGGACGATTTGGTTGCAATCTAATTGAATAACCAGCAGGAAAAACGTATCTTCGAAATTCGAATCAGCCTGGCAGGAGGCGACCTGTCCCTGCCACGCAGAGGATGCTCCTCAGGAGCCTGAAGTATATGGCGAGAAGGAGAAGGGCGACAGTGAACCGGGCGGGGAGTGTCAAGGCATTCTCTTCTTGACTGTGAACTTAACTCTGCGAAAAGAAATAGAGGATTAATGTTTGTTGTTGAACAAACTTCAAAAAGAGCTTGATACTTTATTCTCGTTTTTGTTATCAAATACTTTAAAAGCATAAGTAAAGTACTCTGTAAACAAAAGTAGTGCTATAAAATTGTTAGGTTAAAAATGGTTGAGGCTCACTGTGGTTGAATTGAACAAAACACATTTTTTTGTATTCATTTTTGGAAATTATTCTGCATTTGTTAAAAACCGCCGCGCGTCCTTATAAATTTCATGGAATTGTTTTAATTTCTTTTCAATTCAAAAAAACATAAGTCCGTTTATTAATGCACGTTAGTCACCTCTAGATAATTTCAGTACCATTTGGTTTATAAATTATTACAATGTCAAAGAATTGTATTTAAAAACAAAATCTCATTTAAAAATAACTTCTTGTTTTCATAAAAATGCAACCATTTTGCGGAAAAAATGAATTATTTCTTTCAAAAATGTTCTCCCCGGATTGCAAATTCAACTCTTTGTTCGTAAAACCTACTGTTTGGTGAAAAATCAAAAAATTAATTTGTTTATGTTCTGCTACCTGGCCGAAACTGCATCTTCATTGGTTGCAAATGATCTTGTTGTTCTAAATTAAGCTTTTCAGTTTGCTGATTCAACTATCCTCGAAGAAATTAGTCTTTGTAGGTTGAACAATCAACTCTTTGGTAAAAAGTTCCATTGTATTGCTAAAATGTAATTTCTTTGTTGTAAGCTTAGTATTATACTATGCACAAAGCGGAAGAAAATGGACATTATTGATGCATGTATGTTTTCAGTGAGAGCCGTAGGAGACAAAGGAAATGTTTCCTCCGTAATTTCTTAATGCAATATTTTAACCACATAATCTCAATGGCATAATACACAAGCTATTTGTGCACAGCAGGAGCTTGGACCGTGGAATTTTTTGACGATACTGGCACGCAGGATGTATACTGCCTGTCAGTCATAACTCACACGACCTTCCTAATGTTAAAGCGTTACAAGACTCGAGTTGGTTGAACGAAATTAATAATTAGTAAAATATTAAGAAATTGAATTTTAATATGCTGCATTGGGTTCATTATATAATGACGAGACGATTAGAAAAAGATGGAAAAAAAATCGGTTAACCCGTTTAATTTCTGTTGGGAGTTTTGGTAATTTTGCATTGGCTTTATTACTTACTACTATTTATTAAGTTCCTTTACCTTTATTATTGAGAATCTTGGCTGATTTTCCTCATCCTTTTTCTTCTTTTTTTTAACTTATATAATTTTCAAATTTTATCAGCTAATAGAAATTTGATCATTTGTAACTGATTGTAAGAGCGTTCATTGTCGGTGGGTTTTGTCTTTATCCAAAGACAAATGGAGTTTCGAGGAGATCTGATAATTATACTTCGGAATAATTAATTAATTAGCCAATTCATGATTCATCAATTCATTATTATACAATTGAGTTATAATAAGTAATTAATCAATTGATAAAACGAGCAATTACTTAACTAAGTAATGGATCGATGATTAATAAGTTAATAAAGTCTGACTATGGGAAAGGAAAGTAATAGGGATTGGATCGGAAAGGACATTAATAGGGATGGGATGGGAAAGGATAGGAATGGGGATGGGATAGGATTGGAAAATGGGATGGGAAAGAAAAGGAATAGGGATGGTATAGGATTGGATGGGAAGAGAAGGGAAAGGAAAGGAATAGGGAGGGAATAGGTTTGGATGGAAAGGGAAGGGAAGGATAGAACGGGACGAGAAGGGGTGTGATCGCGAATGAGAGGAATGTGTATACGTGTGTGCAAATGTACGCTCTCTGTGTTTAGTTGTTTATTTATTTATTTATTTCCTATAGTTATAAGGTAGGTGTAAGGAGGAAAAAATGTGTAATTATGTAAGTGCGTGTGATCTCATACGTATATACAACTATGTAGTGCGTCCATTTTCTTTGCTAAAGACTGAGGATACTCCAAATCCTGGACCGAAACGTTGCGCTGACAAAATGATATCCTCCCTTTTGGAAAAAGGAATTGCTATACAATTCAGGGCTTCAACGCACATGAGCCTCTTTCTTACCGGCTTCTGGTGCTTTGGGGTTATGCATTTTTAGGTTATGAGGTGATGGGTTTAAGGATTTAAGGGATTAAGGGCTTATGGGGTTATTGGGATTGAGTGGTCAATGGATGGAGGATTTATTTGGTTTTTGAGCCTATTTTTTAAGATTATGGACAATCCTGACGTGATGGGGTTAAATGGACACCGAATTTGGATTCAGGGACCCCGAAAACATACGATAGATATAGTCGGTCTCCAGGGGGAATTTTCTCGATTTTTTTGTGACTTGTGTAATTAATTGATTAATTAATTGACAATTCCTGCATTCATGTGTGTATTCATTGTCGAAGGTTCATTTTGTTTGGTCCTTATACAAAGAAAAAAGCAGATTTAAGGAAGTCAGACAATGACACATCGGATTAATAAATTACCCGCGTGAAAAACTTCCACGGAAAGCGTTCTACGGAAATTCCATGTGGATACCTACAAACTAATTTTGGACTAAGTTTGACTTCAGGTGATGAGCTACGCTCTCGAAAATCACACACTTGCACCTGGCATGCGAATAACATCTTCTCGAGATAACGTCACGAGATCCAGCCAATGCTCCAGATGTAAAAAACAAATCTTCTCCAGGGAAGTTTGGATTTTACAGTACTTTACAGTCCCTGGAGTAAGTTCCTCGAAGACACGAGATTGAATCGATGCCCCAGGTGTAAAAAACACATCTTCTCCGGGGAAGTTTACATTTACAGTACTTTAGGATCCCTGGAATAAGTTCCTCGAAGTGACGAGATTGAATCAATGCCCCAGGTGTAAAAAACACATCTTCTCCAGGGAGGTCTAGTTTTTACATTACTTTAGGATGCTTACAGTGGGTTCCTCGATGTCCTTGAGGAACTTACATCAGGGACCCTGAAGTACTGTAAAAACCAGACTTCGCTGGAGAGGATGTGTTTTTTATACCTGGAGCAGTGGCTGGATCTCGTCACCTCGAGAAACACACTCTAAACATCCTAAAATAATGTAAAACCCAGAATTCCCTAGAGAAGATGTGTTTATTACACCTGGGACATTGGTTTAATCCCGTGTCCTCCAGAAACTTACTCCAGGAACCCTAAGGTACTGTAAGACTCAGAATTCCCCGGAGAAGATGTAATTTTTACACCTGAGGCGTTGGTTCAATCTTGTGTCCTCGAGGAACCCACAGTTGGGTGGAAATTCTACGGAAAGCGTATAACGCTTTCCGTAGAATTTTTCCACGTGAGTAATTACTCAATTAATTATTAATCAATTGGGTAGGAGGATGTAGGAGGAAACACGTCATTTGTAATACATGGGCTAAAATTCAAGCCTGATGAAGCGCCTTAAGAGCCGCTTTTCAAGTTCGTTGATATGTAATGGCCATTATATCTAGGACGTGTTGATGCTGTACGAGACGAGGAATACCGAATCTGGCTTGTTTGTCTCGTCGCATTATTTCTCATCCTGTCTCATCCTTTCTCTTTATCGATACGGTTTTTCCGAGGAATGCGACAGATGTGCGCTAGTGGAGCGGACAGCTTGCGGGAGCGTTATTTTGACATTCTGGCGCGCTAATGCTAATTAGCGTTCTTTAATGAATAGTTAAAGTCGAAATATGATTACATATTACACTTTTTTGTGCATTACTTATTAATTTTAGATTAAGCACGACTATTTTACGATTTTTTCAAAGATTTAACTTCACTCTGTTTTTTATGTTATTTTGTTCTCATTAAACATTTATTTTTCGAATTATAACAATAGAATTCATGAAACAGAAAGGTAAAAAGATAGGTATATTTTTAAACCGTTTGGAGTTTAACGAATTTAGCAATAATTTAATTTTTCACATTTCAAAGTAGAATTTTAAAGTATTGTGGCGTCTAATGTCTACGTTTGGTGAATACAATATATTTGTCGGGACATTTAAAAAATCGAAAGTGTGTACCTACCTGAATCATATTTATTAAACATATTTTTTATATTTTTGAAATTTTATGAAATTTGCATTTATAATAAGTAATAAGTAAGTAAGTCCTAAGACGCATATGGGGCATAATTAATTAATAATAAAAATAAAAAATTAATTAATTTTGATCATTATTCATCAAAGTGGAGGGGGTGCAATTTTTGGTTTTTTAAGAAAGGCCTTACTTTCAAACATTTGTAACTTTTTTCCTATTGCTTTAAACAAAATTTCACTACAAATGTTTTTTATATATTTTTTCACAAACTTTTTGATGGTGGTAACCATTTTCAAAAAAGTCAAAATTTGACCCTAATTTTTGAAAATCAAAAATTAATTTGACTTTTTTTCAAATTTCGACACTTTTTTTTTCTTCAAAATAGTTTTAAAAGAAAGCTGAGATTTTTTCCTATAAGATCCCCAATTTTCAGAGTGTCAAATTTATTTGTCTTCGAGTAATGGAACGATATGTATATCAACAATTTTATAATTGGGAAATGCCTTAGCACTGAAATGATTCCTTTCGGGTGCTTCATGACGTGTATATCTTTGGGTTTGGCTGAGTCGAAATAAAATAAAAAAGTTCTTATTTCTAGAATTTTTTTTCATTGCCTGGTTCGTATATAAAAATTAATTTTTCCTACAGAAGTTCACAAATAATCTACAAAATTTCTGAGAATTAGTCATGTTATGCAGATTAAGAAACAAAAATAGCATTCATTATTTTCTTTTATTTCAACTTCGCGCAACCACAAGATATTATTATTATTATTATTATTCATAAATTTTAAAAGGATCCAAAAGATTTCACAGAAATTTAAAAATTTCACATTGATTTTCCATACACTAAAAGGCTATCTCCAATTCACCAAGATTTCCAAATATTTAAAGATTTCACAAAGATTTTGCTAAAGTTTCAAAAGAGATTTCAAAAGAAAGGTACCCGAGCCAAATACATGGTTGAAAAGGTCCCAGTGGAATTTTCAAAGTTTTCGATATTTTTTAGTTTATGCTCTCCTGACCAAAAAATCCTTTTGGCAAGAACTAACATTATGAACAGTTTTTGCGCTACGACGATTTAAAAATCAGATTTGGGTACATTTTTTTACCTGTGGAGTGGAATATAATTGACAAACGCATGGCAAACGCTACTTCCGTCTGAAAGATTGCATCCTAAGTTCATCGCAAAGCGCTTAAGCGTGAACGCTTCCATCCTACCTTCAACGCCAAGCCTTTAATAAAAGCACTCAGACATGAAAATAACCTCCCAGCGTTGCTGTTTGTCTTTCATTCGCCAGTTTTAATCAAGCAGTCTAAAACATCTTATAAGAAATGCTTATCTCGTTCTAACGGTTCCACTTTAACTTCAACGATAAGCATTTCAGAAATAACCCAGACAACAAAATCAACACCGAGCGTTGCTTTTTGGCACTGATCAGCTAGTTCCAGTCCGCAATAATCATTTGATTACGAAAATAGCACCGCTGGGGGTTGATTTTGTGATCTACGTATGTACATACTTACCTTTTGCGCTTAGCGTTGAAGTTAAAATCGGAGCGTTGGAACGAGATAAAAATTCCTTATAAAGTGTTTGAGAAAGCTTCACTTAAACTGGCGCAGGCGAATCAAAGCCAAGCAGCAACGCTGGGAGTTTAATATGTTGTCTGAGGGCTTCTTTTAACGTTTAGCGTTGAAGGTAGGATGGAAGCGACGGCACGAAAGGAGAATTCTGTGAAAGGCGCTTTAGAGTGCTTGACACAAGCAATTCTTTTTCTGCATAAACTTACACCAGAGCAATGCAAAGGGTGGACAAAAAGTCGGTGATATATTCCATCCCACACGTAAACACATGTACCCAAATCTGACTTTTAAATCGTCGTAGCGCAAAAACTGTTCATAATTGGAGTTTTTGCCATAAGGAGTTTTTGATCAGGAGAACATACGCTAAAAAATATCAAAAACTTTAAAAATTCCACCGAGAGCTTTTTTACCATGTATTGAGTGAAGTTGAATCTTCGAAAAAATCGTAAGATAGTCATGTTTGATATCAAATTATTCAGCAATGGACGCATTAGCGCGTCAGAGTGGCAAAAGAACGCTCATGCGAGCTGTTCGCTCTACTAGCGCACATCTGTCGCATTCCTCGGAAAAATCGAGGCGACGAACGAGAAAGGATCGGACGAGACGTGGATTACCGAGACAGCAGGTATGTCTCGTCTAGTCCCGTCTCGTTCCTCGGGATTTCTCGCTCGGCGGCAACACGACTATGACGTCATAAATTTTGACGACATAAATATACAAATGGCAATTATATGAATATAAGCAGGAAAGGAACTGGCCGTATTCATGCGTGTATGATATAAAATATAATAAAAATGATAGATATATTATATTAGTATATTCACTAATAGAGTTAAAGATGACAGCCAGAGTGAAAACGAAAGTATAGACCATCCTCATTTTCAAAATGTAGAGGCAAAACTGATAAATGCTTCAGTGAATAATTGAGACAACAAATGTAACTATAGAATATTCTATTGCTTCATCAGAATACAAATATATACGTAAGTAGTCGTTATCTCACATATATGTCAGATGAAAACGTATTAGGTTCAAGATTGTCCTTCGAAGATATAATTACCAAATTTTTATCTTTGAATCATTTAAAACTACAGAAAAAACCAATGTGAATTAAAGAACAAAAAGTAATATGATAAAATACGTGTGATTTATCGTGTTCTCTTCCAATCAAATCAAATATTCTAACCGACTTGAACAGATAAGATTTAAAAAGATGCGCACCTTAGTTTCACTTTGAAAATAAAACCACTATAGACTTAATTTTAGTTAAAATCCTGTTCAAAGCTAAAAAATTAATTTTTTAAAACTAAAACTGCTCTCAGTATGCAAAAATATTGGAAATGAAGTTCTTTAAGAAAAGATACTGGGCTAGGATCGTGTGACTTTTTCGACTTATTTGAAAAAATTGACTTCCTGAAGGTCAAAAATTAATTTTATTGATTGAAGATTCACGTGTTTGGTCGAAAATCAATCATTTTTAGTTAACATTTTAACAATTTTATTCTAAATTTATATATGTTGTTTTAAAATGTCCTCTTTTGGTAATATCCCACACAGCATGATATATTAATGCAAGATTTCTGCAAGGTCTCTTGTAAGTTTTGCAATATTTTTGAATCGTTTCTCAGAAATGTTTCTGAAATAAAGATATATCCTTTGCACAGATCGTGCACAATATTTCATGAAATATTTCTGAAATCTTATTTGAATATTTTTAAAACATTACAAGCAAGATTTAGAAATATTTCATAAAAACATTTAAAAAATATTATGACAATATTTTGAGGAATATTATCTGTATGGTTTCTGAAACTTTTATTAGTCATTGGAATAGAATATTTTCATACATTATTTCTGAAATCTTCAATAAAGGTTTTAAGATATGTTTCACGCAACATTTCCAAACTATTTCATAATTGATTTTGTGCAGTATTTATGCAATTATTTACGATGTTTCCTGGACATATTTTTTAACAAGGGCAAGTAATATTTTAGTGAAATGTTTCTGCTATATTTTTGCAAATTTCTTTGAATTATTTTTTAAACATGACAAATAATATTTTATTAAATGTTCCTGCAATATTTTATATTTACATCAGGAAACCTTTCATAGAAATAATTTAAAAGCGTCTTTAAAACCATTGTGCAACATTATCCAAATGCTTCATTGTAAGATCTGAAAAATCTTTTATCAATGATTTCATTCAATATTATCCAATTTTGTCACAATGTTTCTTGAAAATATTTTCGAATAAGGGACGTAACATTTTAGTGCAATGTTTCTGAAATATTTCTGCAAAGTTTCTTTAAATTATTTTTAAACATAACAAAGAATATGTTAGTGAAATATTTCTGCAATATTTTCAATTTACTTCAGGAAACATTTCATAGAAATAATTTTAAAACGTCTTTAAAACCTGTGCGCAACATTATCAAAAGGTTTCATTGTAATGTTTCTTAGAAATTTTCACTGCAACATTTCATGCCGTGTGCAAAGCTAATCTTTTTGACTAAAAATTCGAATACGCGCTCAAAAGTTTAACTACTTTGTTGAAATATCATTTAAACAATTATGTAGAAAATTTTAGTTTTTTCGCATCTCTGACACTATGTGTGTCAATAAGTATTCAGTATTATTTTATCTCAGAACTGATACTCTAATATTCGTTATAGATAGTTGTTTTTCAGCTCGATTTTGTTGAGGCAAGAAAGAACTGATTAATGAGCGACATCGTCAAAGAGATTTGAAAAAACTGGGATTGTCTACATCATTTCTAGAACAAGGAGCAAGTGATAATACTTATCTAAATAATGGCATTCGTAAATTGAACGAGAATAATTGTTTCAACCATTTTTAAACTAATTAATATTTGGAAGATGTTATAAACATTAATAGATTATAACGTATGAGTTTAAAAAATGTTAATCAATATAAATTTCGATATTAAAACAATTACTTCGGACAAATAAATTTTGAAAAACAAGCAAAAAATCTACCTCAGCCTGGATTTTAACCGAAGTAATCGTTTTAATATTGAAATTTGTATTAATTAAAAAATTTGAAACTCGGGCGTTAACATCTATTAATGGTACTACATTTTTACAAATATTAATTAGATTAAATCTATGTTGATCCAAAATAGAATATCTGTCGCAGTGGAGAAATACGTATAGTACTTCCCCGTAAACAGGTAGCTATGGAGAACAAGAAAATATATGCTGATGTCTCGGTGGCTTAATTGGTTAACGCTCCACTCATGGATAGTGGCGTTCCCAGTTCAAATATGGGCTGAGGCAGGTTTTTTTTACTGTTCTTCAAAATTTATTTCTCCGATGTAATCTTTTTAATATACGAAATTTATGTTATTTGAAAACTTTAAATCTGGTAAAAAATACTTGAAAACTTCTAACTTAATGAATAAAAATAATTAATGTCTAGAAAATTAAAAACAAAAACACGTTTTTAGGATGATTTCTGAACCAAACTACTATTTTTCCTATTTTGGGACATTTTCAGCGTACAAAGTTTTAAGTTATTTGGAGAAAATTACTCTTTAAACATTCATTAAGGACTGCCGAAATATTACAATTGGGCGCTGAGAATGCAATATGTCTCGGGTTGGCACTGACACATTTGTATTGTGAGAATATGGAGGAAACTATATTTATCTTTGAGAAAATTGTATTTCTAGACCCGACAGTCTCCCTTCTGCAAAGTACGCTATTTCTTCCTTTCACCTATAATCTAAAATTGTCAAGTACACCAAAAATCCTCTATCTGCTTCACACACTTGTTTCCAAGCACCATCATTTTTTTTATTTAAGGTAATTTTGAAACTCATGTTCTTCATACTGGTATTCAGTTTGTTTATCATTCTTTGTAAGTCTTCAATTGACTCTGTCATACCAACCTTATCATCTGCGAAAGTGAACCCATGTAACTTCACTGTCTCGATAACTACAACTTCTTCGTCAAAGAGGGCCATTCTTAGAAACTTGTCCATGAATATAATAAATAGCCATGAGGACATAAAGCATCCTTGTCCAACACCTTACATAATATCGAATCAGTCACTCAGTTTCTCATTAACCCTGATGCTCGCTTTGTTACCTGCATGCGCCTATGCCATTGCATGCACGTGAAGCAGACGTAATGTGGTCGCTTGCAGCCCTAACCCTCGCACATGCATACTCCGCCGCCGGGTTGACATGAAACTTTACGCCCGCTACACATACACTGCGCCCCGCTAGTGGGAATATGGAGGAAATTATCTTTATCTTTCAGAAAATTGTATCGCTAGACCCGACAGTCTCCCTTCTGCAAAGTACGCTATTTCTTCCTTTCACCTATAATCTACAATTATCAAGTACACCAAACATCCTCTATCTGCTTCACATACTTGTTTTCAAGGAGGATAGGACAAAAAGTATAATGTGTATCAAGGGCGTGCAGCATAAAATCACTTTGGACTTGCCATATATTTCATTTTGATATTTTTATTACCCTACGAATAAATGTTTTTGAATAACTCTGTAGTGATTTCAGTTGCTTTTATGTCCCTTTCCTTTGTAAATCGATACGGTAATACTGTCTACGCCAGCAGGCTTACCATTTTGTAGGTTCTTGATTATGTCCATAACCTCAATGTCACAGACTCTCTCAATTGACTTTTCTAACGTATCGTGTTCTATATTGCAGTAGTGATGCCCGATAGCTTCATCTCCCAATAATTCCTCAAGATGGTCTTTCAAAGCATCTAGTATTCCGTCTGTATCATATGGCATTTCACCCTTCTCATGTTGACAAACTCTGTACTTTTAAATCCCGCTATAATGATCGTCGTCCACTTATGAAACAGTTTTTTGCTTTCTTCAAAGTCGTTTTGCATTTTCTTTCAAAGGGTAAAATAACATGTTCTTTTATTTTCTACTATTCAAATCAGCATTTTTGGACCTAGGCGTAACGTTTAAAAGAATTTTTTTTTAGAAACAATCTAACCGAGTACGAAGGGTAAATTTCAGTTGTGATGGGAAAAAGTCAGCTTTTTGTAAATCTAATATTTAAACGCGATAATATGTTACAAATAATTCCCTGTTTCATTGTATTGTTTATAATTCGTCAGAGAATAAGAATTAATCATGAATTTTGAGTTTCAATTTTGAGTGAAAAATTTTAATTTCACGTAATATTGCGGCTTACTGACGCTTTTTAAAAGTTTTTGTTTTAAATAAGTAATCATTAATCGGTAATTTAAAAATACCCAATAATTTTTTAACTAATATTCAATTATTTAAGCAATATCTAAAAAAAAGCAGGAGAAACATTTTATCTCACTAAGTTTTCGACCAATTTTAATATTTGTAAGTACTAATTAGTTCATTATGAATACTCGTAGATGTTTGAACAAATTAAACATTTTTAAACAGGTTTAATTTGTTTAAACATTTACGAGTATCCTTAAAAAGCAAAGTGGAACATAAAAATATTTCAATGTTTCGAAATTTCGAAGTTTCGCCTGCTTGTTTGTAGGAAAAACATATACTTTAACAAATGCGTATTATTTGAATAATTGTAAAATTATTTCAACAAATTATTTTATTATCATCATTGATTAAATGAATCATAAAGTCTATAAAATACGTTCATTTTGCGAGATAACTGAAAAAAACATATAAAAAATTTAAATTGTTTAAACAACTGAATGTTAGTTACTGAATGATTATAGGTGTTCTTAAATTACCGATCAATGATTATTTATTCTTTTTTAACTTTTAAAAAGCGCCAATAAACCGCAATATACGTAAAATTCAAATTTGTCACTTATGGGGTTTACTTTGGGAACCCATAAGAGTGGCTTAAAATTATTCAAGCTCAACATTTATGATTGATTCTTATTCTGTAACGAATTCTGAACAATATACTGAAACATGGAATTATTTGTAACGTATTATCGCGTTTAGTTTTTATATTCACAAAAAGCTAAGGATAATAATAATAGGCAAATCTTTCAAAAAAGTCATACAAGTTTGAATTAACAGCGTTTAAAATTGAATAATTTCTAATCGCAGGAATTCTCAGTTCTAACATGTTTTTTTGCAACACCCACCTCAAAAGTTGAGCTTTTCATGCATCTAAATGGTGCCTGAAGGAACTTATTTGAGGACAGTTTGTGCGAAACAATTTTCGCGCATGCTTAGTTTGAAGATGGCTTACTTTAAGCACGGTTGAAAAAGGTGCGCATGCGCACTTTCGAGATGAGGTACTTTAGACACTGGCATAGGTAACTTTAAACACTGGTGTTGTTACATACCATAATAAAATTAAATAATTAATTTTATTTGTTCATATGTTGGAGGCTTCCAAGCTGCCCAGTTTTCAATAGTTGTTATTTTCGTCTTAGTCGTATTTTCTTTGTTATTTTATACGTTACCACTATTTTCTAAAGAAATGGATCTCTCAGCAGTTACTCATAATGTCAGGAGAGCGGGAGGGAGAGGGAGAGAGAGAGAGAGAGGGGGGATAGCCTTCTCTCTGTTTTCCACTACCGCGAAGCAGGCAGTCAAAATTTTATTTTGTAATGTCGAAACAATTGTTATTTTGACAAGTGGTTCAACCCGAGTAACCGGTACTCTCCGTCCGCTCGTACTCCGGTATCGCTTGTTTAATTTAGTCAAAACTGATCTGGCAAATACAATGCGTGCCAGGCCGGTTGAAGGTTATAATTAAGGTTGTAGTCCTTGGCACTTGGCACTCTCCGTCCACTGTAGCACCCAGTGATTTTTTCAGTCTGAAAGCTTTCAGACTGAATAAAATCACTCCCAATAAACCATTAAATTAGTCTGGCAGCTACAATTGCGTACCTCAGTAATAATTGACTAAAGGGTAAATGATTTTATCCTTTTTTTTCGTCGGAAGGGAAATTTATATAACCTCGACTTTATGTTTACGTCCGTCGCGGATGACTTCAGAAATCTACTAAACGATCCGCGTTCCGACCTTCAGAATGGCAGGGTTTCTTCGAGATGTAGCGTCCGAACTACTCCGCGTTGCCCGATAAACTGCAAATTTGAATTGTCTGTGATGTGCCTCGTTGATGAACCACAGATAATTTTTGGTAAGCAATCTTCTTGCTGACAACCCAGTACGTTAGACCCTGACAGTTCTCTCGATGGTATTACGAAAAGAAATTGGGCCATCAATTAAAAGAATTCGTGTTTGCATTTTAGAGATTTTTACAATCAGAATCTTTTACAGTTTGTGAAATATTGTAGCGGGAATGTCATCTTTCCCAATACATGTCAGCTCTTAGGTTTTGGTCAGATCAACGCACGTGGGTTTCTTGACATGTGTCAGCAGCTGAGGTATAGGTGAGTGTATAAAAGATTCATAATTCAGGGAGGGACGGAAAAGGGGCGCAAGAGGAATTTGCATATACGGCCTTCTATGGTGCATCGCCTGACTCATCACATTATTCACCTTTTCATGTGCTCTCAATTAAACGGTGAGTGCCTGTTGCCGCAATCGACGAGTGCGAAAAGAACGGAATACATGTGCCACCCGGGGATACTGACCTATTTCTTATATATCTCTCTCTCTTTACATTCTTAGTCATAATTCTATTGCTCGCTTTTCTTTTTCGAGCCGCCTGCAAGTCTTTCGCGGGCACGTGAAAATGCTGCGTTCACAGGTCGATGTCCGATGTGTCAAAAAAATTAATGAATTCGTTCAACGCAGAATTTTTACCCACTCCAATATGTTCGTAACATAGTCAACATGGTCTGACCTCCACACCCGAAAAAAGATTCTTTTTTTTGTGTGGATGTGTAATTAATAAGTTTAATGTAATTTGAATATTTGAAGGATCAAATTAAATAGCTTAATCATTTTAAATTATAACCAATACTTTTCATTTTCCTTTTTTTTTTTTCGAAATTAAGGTTAATCACATTTTTGCATTCTCATTCTAATGAGAAGGTATTAGTTTTATGTAAAATTGAACTTTGTCGGTTGTTATCAAATCTCCACGTTTTGAGACTCCCTGAGTCAGAAAAAACGATTTTTACGAA
>CAKNWU010208906.1:0-31382 GCA_932072015.1 Andricus quercustozae | reverse complement strand
CAGACAGTTCGAATTGAAAAACAGAACATCTAATGCCCATATACGTCATTGGGTTGAATTGTATCGAAATTTTTTTGGTATGGTGTCTCTATCCATTCACGGGTAACTTCAAGGTAAAGTCGAAGTACAATTGCTCGATTTGATTCGTCGATTAGTCACCCAGAAGGATATGCCGGTAAAGTTATACACACGAAGCTTAGAGAAAGAAGACTCTGAGAGGCATTTCCTTTCCACTCAACAATGTACGAGGGACAGACCACATTTTGCATCTTCGAATTGCATACAAGAGTGTATCCGGCTGGGCCAGTTAGACCTGGCCACCAATCCATTATGAAAATAATATTGGGATAATATTAGGATATTATCTACCACGCTACTGTGTGATTAAAGAGACGGATTCCAGAAAAGCGGTGCGATTTGTCTTTTAATGATACCAAGAGAACCGAGGTGGGATTTTCTGAGAATGACTTGTTGCGTGCAGGATCTAAGCTCCAGACTGAAATATGGGTCGTCATCTTGCGTTGGAGGATCTATCCAGTAGTGTTTACAACTGACCACATTCGGACGACATTCCGTCAGCTATTGAAAAGCGGCGACAGCTGGACACCCTTATGCCGACGGGTAGATTCGTGCTGAAGAAGTTTCTATGGAGATTGTTTCATTTTCAAACATCGGTGGAGACTTGATCAACGACGAAGTTCAGTGTTTTCTCGTAGGCAGCGTGTATTTTCACCCACTCGGGTGGTTGGTACTTGTCCCGTTCTAAGCCAAGATCTTCATCCAGAGTTTATGAAGACTTAAGATAGGTTGGGATCAATCACTGTCAGCTGATCGCGAGAACTCATGAATAAACTTCAAGAATAAACTTTAGATGCTGTAGTCCATTGTCGTACCGTGAGGTCCTCTAGGGAGAGTTGAGAAAGAAACTCACACAAGCTCACACAGACTTGTTAATGCGCATCACGGTTATTCCGAAACCAGACGTGTTTTTCAAATACGCGCTTCTCTTGGTTGTGCAGAAGACACGATTTCATAAAAAAGCTGGTAACCTAATCTATAAATACACACGGAATAGCTAGTGCGCAAACTACGACTGCACTTCTGGTTCCTGTTTAATCATAACCAATCAAAATAGTGGGAAATTATTGCTCAACTCACCCTAAAGGATCTCTAGTCACACCCAGATAACTGAGACATTTATCGAAGGCCCTAGACTGTGTCGTTAACTCTGCGGGAGAGATTTTAGTCTCTATGATCATGGCTAAGACTAAGTTTGCTTGCTTAAATAAAACATCAATACCTCGCGTGGAATTGGGTGCCGCCGTTCTGCTCGTGTAATTGTTAACTCACGTTCTAGTTGTCTTATGATTTTGTCCTACTATCCAATTTATCTCCGGTTTATTTCAACTAATACATTGGACTCCATCCAAGAAGACACTCCAAGATATGAGACCAACATCAACAATCGCGCATTGGAGATAAAAACGACGCTGCAATCCGTTCGCACGGAGGTGTACTGTGACTGTACGGCTGAGGGGTTCATGGCTACATACGAGCGCTGTGCATCTCGTAGCAAGAACAGCCGTACATTAGATGTCGACAGCAGTACAAACTGCGTAGGGGTTGACCGACATTCAGACAGCTTCATCGAGAAGCCTCTACTATTAACACAAGTGTAACATTATCTAAATTCAATGTTCTAGCGAGTATCTGCAAGGATTGTAAATGCGATCAAAGTGGCAGAGATACCCAATAGTAATTCAGCGATTGAAAAAGTAGTTCTACTACGATAGAGAGGGGGTAGGGCGTTGTAGATGTAAAGGAATTGTGCAATTTGGAAGTTATACAGTTGTGAGACTATTTAAACAGCAAGCGAGATGTTGCACTTTACAACACTATTTGTAAAGAAGATTTCGATTACACGTCCTTGAATTTGTCCTCAAGTAGGACTTGAATATCAGGGAAGAAACCATTGGAGAATTAGAAAAGCAACGAAAACAAGAAACCATCCAAGGCGAGCACCCCAAAACGTTAGATCAACATAAAGTAAATAGTGAAGCATATAATATTTGGCTAAAGAAGGGCGTCCTGTTTCCAGAAACGTAAGGATTCGTTATTGCGATTTAGAACAGGTTGTCAGCCCTTGATATTATCGCAAACACGTTTCACATCTATACCTGGTTGACCGGTGCCGATTATGTAGAGATACCAACGAATCCATTTATCACATTATTGATGATTGTCGCGTAATGGCTCAGAGAGAATATACATACAGGCATAATGATGTGGCGACCATTATACATTAACACTAGAAGTACCGGGATTTTCTACCACCTTTGGTTACCACGAGGGGTCAATTGACCCCTACCTGCGTTAGGTGTCAAATAATGATTTTAAACAGTTTCTTCCGTCAAAAGTTAATGATAGAAGTATGCTACATTCATAATACATCATGAATATAAGTCAAGAAGAGTGGTGAGATCTGAAAAACTACAACAAAGGAGTGAAAATGCGTACCCTAGCGTAGTCCTACCGACTTCGCTTCTGCTGCTACTGCAACAGCAAGTTAAAGTGTTTGGTGCCGCTGTCCTCCCCGATCCGAGTATACGCCGTAAATTTCAAATTACTGCAAATCGTCTGTCCCGAAATATAAGTCACTAACAAAGTTTTCCGTACACAGAGTGTATCAACTATATTTTACTTCGCTAGAGCGTCGTATCTCTATGTATTTTTAAATAGAGATACGACACGCTAGCCAAGCATAGTACAGTTGATACGATCTGTTTTCGAAAAAATTGGTTAGTGACTTATTCTTCGTGACAGTCGAAATGTAGTTATTACTAGTGCTTTAATATAAACGTAGAAGGTTATACACCGGTAGTAGAACTGATAGCCCGAAAATGTTTTGAAGCAGAGTAGAAGAAGAACCGACCATAAATGCAAAATCCAGCAGGCAGTATATCATCTATTTCCTGTTAAATATAAAAGCAGTAATAGTGTTCAGGATTAGAAATATCACAAAGACGTTATAAAAGCGATATAAATCAGACATGCTGTGCAGAAGTGGAAAAAAGTATTGAAATACCAGCCAAACGCTATAGGGGTCAATTGACCCCTGCCGCTAACCGACTATAAAAGGTCAATTTTTTTTTAAAGTGAGTATCCAATATCTCCGAAAAAATAGTCAAATACTCCTATTTATAAATAATTAAAAGTCACAAAACGCCATCTCGCTGCAAGCAACCGCTGCGGAGATTTACCACTTCAAAAATCGAAAGGGGTCAATTGACCCCTCTCGGTACTTCTAGTGTTAACAACTTGTCCTAAAACTAAGATTCTTAACAGAATGGATGGTATAAGGTCGTGTCAGGGTACCGTATGATACCTGGCGGCTTATTCGACCATTCCTAATCTAAGGTGCTCAAGCGGAGGGTACTGTATTATATTACATTGGTACGTTTAAATCGAATCCCCATTTAAAGCAGCCGACACTGAAATGTTGCATGCAATTCTGTATACAGTTTTTTAATAATTCAATAACGTGGGCTACTGCGTAGATATCTCAGCACCTATTAGTCTGAAAAATGTGCAAAAAAATGAAAATTCCTTTTTAAGATACGTACTGTAAACAAGAAAAAGAAGACTAACCAAGAGTGTGTATGAAAATGGTTTCCTTTATTTTAAAATCACCAGACTCTGAACAAACTCCTGAGATCTGCGATAATAGCCCACAAAGAGTGTTTTGAAAGTTCCGTCTCCCGAACAATTACGTTTAGCGGATAACGTAGCAACCAGCGAACTATAACTTGTAGAATTTCATATACTTTTACGTTCGTGACATTAAAAACGTTCCCTTGCTAACACTTTTTTTGCGACACTTATTGGACCCACTCTTGGTTAGCCAAACAGAAAATTCCGTAACCTTAGACAGTTCTTAAATTTTAAGATTTGAGAATGTTCTGAAATTTATTATATCTGAGAAGCCTCTTTGATACATATTAGATTGCGAACAATTTTTTTTCTGGAAAAAGTTATGAATATGGTTACCAATTTATTTAATTTAAAGCCAGAAAAAACGCATGTTTCGTTGAGAAGTAGAATCCATAAATAGTGATCCAAAAAGGCCGTTTGAAACATGTTTTATAAACAAGAGTTTCTTTGCGTTTGATAAATTTCTTTTTTTGTTGTTGTTTTTAGTACGTATCCTGAAAAGCAAAGGGGGATTCAATTTAAACGCACTAACGCAATATAATACAGTAGCCTATGGTTGAGAACCACAATGCACCGCTGAGCTTAGAACTTGAGCTCGAGCGCATGCCTTTCTATAGATACATTTCAGTGCCTGCTTTTGAGAACGAAAATGACATCTTATATGGGGATGTTACTATCCAAATGGATCATTATTTCGGAGCCAATCGACTTGATATCGCGATACGTGAAAATAAAGGTGGTAGAGTCTACATCATCGACATTGCTTGTCCACTCAACCAAAATTTACGGGCAATCTTTATAACAAAGATATGAAGGAATATGAAACATGCATTTATTCATCCTGTTTTGATTTCGGCTACAGGCAATATGCCCGTAGGACGCACTAAACATCTTGATCATCTGGGATTCAGTAGGGTACAAGCAGCATCTCAGAATATGGTTTTATTAAACACCTGTTGCATTGTAAAAAACTTGCTGTAACATCGGGAAGTAGGAGACTAAAGACCTATGGATGCTCCTAATCTTGTGCCTACTACAACATCATCGCAAGAGATTTCAAAGCTTGTATTATTCAATTTGTAATACCGTTAACTCTTTAGACACTTAACTTAGCCTGTGACATAGTTTTGGAACCTTAACCTAGATGCAAGCTCCAGAACCTATGCTCACGATCGCTCTAGAAACCATATCGATCCGGACGCAACTAGAGGTATATGTCATCTAACTCGTCACTTCCCACAACATTAGAAGACGAGTAAGTAACTATAAAGTTTCAAGAGCAGAGTTCAAAATACTAATAAAAATTGCTCTATTGATTAGGCCAAAACATTATTTTGTAGTCTTTCTTTCAGACACAAAAAAAATTGTAGGAGCAGTAAAAACGTAGAATCCATTAAGGATGTTGAAACCAGGAACCAAAGTCAAAATTAAATTGCCTCATTTTACTCCATAAATACTAGAAATAAATCTTTTTTCGATAATAAGGGCCTATTCCTGTTTTAAATCAAATTTGCATTCAGAGTGAAAAATTGGTAAATTTGAATAGTTTTTGTGTAAAACTTTTTTTTTGTTTGGCACAGAATAAAAGAAAACGATTTACAAAAAAACTATTAAAATTAACCAATTTTACACTGCCAACACAGATTTGATTCTAAACAGGAATAGGCTCTTATTATCGAAAAAAGATTAAATTCTAGTATTTATGGAGTAAAATGAGGCAATTTAATTTTAAGGTTGGGCTCTGGTTAATTTGTAACAAAAATTGTTTATAAATATATAAATATTAACTCCAAACTAATAATAAAGAAAACTTTAATAATGGATCTTTTTGTATAATTAATTTATAGTGTATACATGTATTTATTCTCTCCCTTTTAGGGGTTTGAGGGCCTCCGCTCCCTTCACAGTACGGTACAAAAGCACTTATACTAACTTAATAAAACTTACTACCTGAATAATAATTATTCTACTTATATTAACTTAAATTCTATCGCTTTATCTTACCCAAATTATTCTCGAAATTTGCTGACTATTGAAATTCCTGGGCTTCCGTTTCCTCTAACGATTTCCGTTACTATGATTCTAAAATTTTTTTCACTTTAATGTCCTTGTGTAGGAGTGCGCGATTGGCCTTTCCCTACTACATGCTCCTTACATTCTCTCATTTCTTTCAGTCTCATCATCCAGCTTGCCCCTTGACCACTTCCATCCAAGATCCACTTTATCCTGTCATCCACACTCTCAACACCTGTGTCCTCCCCCGTGCATCTCTCTAAAACATGGCTCCATGATTCCATCTCGTTATAACAGACTCTACATCTTCTTTCCTCTTCGTCCATCCAGTACCTCCATTCTCTCATTCCGTCTTCCATCCTAAATCGTATAACGTGGTTCCATTTACTCTCCTTTTTAACCTTCCTTAAATATTCTGGTTCTCCTTCAACCTTCACTACCTTATACCACCTGTTATACTTAGATTCCAACGATTTTTTTCCATCTTTCCTCCCCCTCCTTAATTATTAGTTAATTCTCTAACACTTGCCATACTCTGACATCTGCTCTTATATCGCATTCTCTCCTCCTGTGCTGTCTCTCTTCCTCCCACCTCGATCCTTCTGCATTACCCCTAGTCTCTTTGTTTACTACTTCCCGCAGACAAGCTTGTGCCATCCTGCTTCCGTCCCCCCTCTTTAGTTTCTCCTCAAAGTTCCATGCTCTCTTAATTTGTCTAATAACCATTTTACCTCTACTTAATTCCTCCCTCAACATATATCCTGGACAGTTCCAGCTCACTTCCATTACCCATATCAAGAATCTTTCCTGCATAGTTTTCACCCTCTTGTGCTCCTTCCATCCCCAGACCTCCACTCCGTAAATTAGGACTGACCACACCAACGCATCAAACATCCAAAGTCTCATCTTCCAGTCATCTTTAAACCTTCTCTTCCGTATACCCCACACCTGCCCCATAACTTTAGTCGCACATTCTATCCTTGTCCTCACATGTAGTTCAACCCCAGTACATCTTCCAATCATATTCTACCTTTGTCCTTCTCTTCCTAAAAATCATCACCTTCGCCTTATTTACATTTACCGTTAGGTCTTTAATTCCCACATACTCCTCAAACACTCTCATTGTGAGAATCATCTCTCTCGTCTTCCTCTAATAAGACTATGTCGTCTGCATATGCTACGGAATATACCTTGCTATTTCCCAAAACCGTTCTCCCTTTTCTTTTTTTCTCCAGTTTCTCCTCTAGATCTGCCAACAAGAGACTGAATAGTAGTGGGCTCAGTGGACATCCTTGCCTGAGCCCCCTTCCACTATAAAAAATCTCCCCTTTTTGTTTTCCAATCCTCATCCTTATCTTAGTCTCCTCGAATATCTCCTTCATCCTCTGGACCAACCCTTCATCCACCCCCTTTTTTCATAACCTACCATAACACCTTCCTGTTTACCGAGTTTACCCTAAGTTCCTATTCACTAAATAATTCAGTACGTAGATGCTGTCCACTGTTCCCATCCCTTTCCTGAAACCCGTCTGATTGTGTGGAATAATCCCTTTCTCTTCCACCTCCCGTTCTAATCTCTTTCTGAAAATCTCCGTATATATTTTGTATCCCACCGACATAAGTGTGGTTCCCCTATACTCCTCCACCTTGTTTCCCTCTCCTTTCTTAATTATCGGCACCACCAACCCTGTCCTCCATTCCTTAGGCCATCCCTCCCCTCTCCAAACCTTATTGCATACCTCCCAGTATCATCTTCCCCTTCTATTACCTTCCTCTTTTCACCTAACACCTTATTTTCCACTCCTCCCAACAGTCGCTTAAAGTACGGGGTTCACTCATCCATCTCGATTTCCTCATTGATGCCTTTCCTTCCTCCTCGTTCCTTATTGATCAACTTTCATTCCCTCCCTTCCATTATTGATTTTTCCATCTCTTCCATTTACCTAATTTTCTCTAACTGCCTTTTATCATGTAACAATCTTTCATGTTCTCTCTTTCTCCTATTATATTCCTGTTTTCCTATCTCCCCTCTTCTCCACATTTTTAGGTTTTCCTTCATTCTATCTTTACTCTCCTTACATTCTGCGTCCCACCATCCCTTCTTCAACCCCTCGTCTTCTCTTCGCCTTACCTCTTCTTTTATCCTCCCTGTTATTTCTTTTAGCTTTTTAAGGTGCGCGTCCACGTCTTCCCCTTCCAATCCTCTAATATCCTCGTTCTCCATTCTTTCTTTAAAATCTCTCAATTTATCCTCTCCGCATTTACCCATTTTTACTTTCCTTTCGCCAGTTCTGTCCCTTTTTTCGCTATCTCGCTTCTGCTAGAATGTAATCTATCACTGTCTCCTATAAAATGTCACCTATAAAATTCACTTCCCCTTCTTCATCTCCCCTTATATTTCCATTGCAGATAAACCGCCCCTCCTCTCCTAGCATGTTCAAAAGAGGTTTGCCCTCCCGATCTATCTCCCTGTGCTTGGAATTTCTTCGAAAAGTTTCGCTTTCTTCATCCCAAATCTCTCCCCTTAACTATTCTGTCCATGCGTTTAAATCTCCTCCTATCAAGACCAACCCTCGATTCCTTTCCTCGATCCATTCCCGTAATACTCTTCATCCTTCCTCTTCTCCTCTCCTTCTATACACACAAACGATTGCCATCCTCTCGTTTCCTACCTTTATTCTTCTCACCATCACACCCTCAAGCTTTTCTTCTCGCTCTTCCACTCTTTCATTTGCCATCAGCTCCTTTTTAACCTCTGACACCATGCCTCCCATCGCTGTTCCCTTCTCATGTTCTTTCCTCGCTACTGTCATTCCTTTAATTACTATGTTTCGATTTCTTTTCTCTTTCTCTTCTCCTTCTAGTCTTACTTCTATTTCATTCAGCCGTCTGCACATTCTCTCAGTTTCTTCCTGCAGTTTCTTATCATCCCCCTTGACCACGTCTGCTACTGCCAGCTCTTCCTTCTTCACTCCCGCATTCTAGTTTCCTGACCCTCTCCTCAAGTAAACTCATTTCAGTTCTCCTTTCTTTCTCATTTTTTTCACTTCCTCCCTAACTTTTTCCCTATGCTTCCTCACTCCGTCAAAACCTTTGCAGGTTTCCTCTCTAAGGCCTCCGATGAGTTTCTCGAGGCCTTCTAGACTACTCCCCCCCTGACCTCCTTTCAGGTGGTGTTTTCTGTCTACTCTTCTTTAGTGATTTTTCACTTTCCCCCTCCTCATCTAACTGGTCTCTAACCCTTTTATTGTACTCCGACTTCTCCCCTTCGCTACTGGTGGTCACTGGTTGTCGCCACTTATCAAAAAACACCTGTCGCGAACGTACTATTGAGGCTGTTGGCTCTTTGCAGCCTTTGCAGGTTCGTCGGTCTGCCTCGTTTGTTTGATATCGTCTCTCTAGCCCCCCCCCCCCCCTTACCGAGCTTCACGAACACCTCTGCCTCTCTCTGTTTTTCCTGGACTTCGTGTGACCGGCATTCTGCTACGTATTTCCTACGTCACGTTTTCTTTTTCCTTCGCTTTCAATCCCCCATGCAAATTGTACAATCTAGATCTGAAGCCAAGACTCTAAAAAATCACCAAAAATCTCTCACACTATCACTCACCACTCTTAAATATACGTCTCTTCTCATGCATCCAACCCTCACACTCAGCTGTCACTCACCCTGCTTGAAAACGCACCACTTTTCACAACAGTTCCTAACCTCAAAATCCTTCTCTTCCAGTTTTGACAATTAAATATCATACACCACCTTTCTACCAACCCCTTCACTCTCACTTATTCCTTAGCCCTTAACCACTCTACTCACCGCCCTTTCTCCTCTCAAACTCCCTCTTTCCCTTCACCAAAGCCAAAAAGTTAGCACGACAAAAAATCACCTACAATCGCGATCTGTACCGGAAACGGAAGCCCTTAATATCACGTCCCGAGCAAAAGGCGAGGGTAGTATGGAAAATAGGAAAAGAGAGAGACCAGTGTGCTGATTATGTCAGGTTGGTAAGACCTGACCAATTATTTAATGTGGGTTTGTGTGTCACTTATCAGCCCTGCGCGGACTGTGTCCGAATTCAGAATTTAAATAAGTGTGAGATAGTTGGTTTAACAATTCTTCTATTATAGGAATAAGAACAGAGTTAAAAAGTTACATAAATTAAAACTCACTTCTAGCAAGAAAGGGCGAGAGTGAGTTGCTTTGTCGGTTGGAATTCCGCGTTTATCGTAGAGCAGCGACGGAACTCTACCGGACGTTTTTAATAGTGAAAAGGTGTACGAGCACTTTTCAGTAATGGTAATGCGATACAGGGTCCTACAGCAGATACCCAATCCACATTTGAGTTCTTTTCGTGAACGTTAACACTGCGGACTTTATTTGGAAAGTTACTCTGCGACGACCGAAAGTCTCAGCCGAAGGGACTTAGTTCAAGACTTGATCACGTAAACTATTCTGAATTTGAACTTTTAAAATATGCGACTTAATTAGAGTGTTTCTTCGGTCACGATGAGATAGAAGCCGTTATTTTGTCAAAACTATTCGTTAACCGTAGACCGAAGTGAACAGTATGACTGCCGAGAACGTAACACAATTGACAAGGGTAGCGTAGGGGTTTATATACACCTCGGACTTGGCAAAAGTCACGCTTCTCCGCTTTCTTGAAAAGGCACGTTTCTCTGCTTTCTTGAAACGGCACGTTTCTCTGCTTTCTTGAAACGGCACGTTTCTCCTCTTTCTTGAAAAGGCACGTTCGCTGAGATCATATTTCGCGATGAGTGACTCAGGGGACTAATACATCCGCTTGGCTGAAAGTCTCGGGTTTCGCATAGATTCTCGCGTCTCAACTCTCGTCCTCTCATGAACAGTTATTCCGTATGCTACTATTCCTTAATTTTCCATGTATGTAGTCAGACGCTTTTTGGTTATTCTTTTGTCTGTCTATACACAGGTGCTCGCACTGAGTGGGCTATACATTTATAGCAATTATGATACTCTTATTTTGATAAAGTTATTATTCTAATTTACGCACACGAGTGTATTTATACTTCATATGTTTGGTTTTGATTTTGTTATTGTTGTTTTAAACTATTGAGAATATAAATACATTCGTGTGGTAATAGAAATGAATTATGATTATATTATAACGGTAGAGTTTGTAATTATATTCTTAGTAATCGAGCATGGTTAACTTATCGATATTCTCTGACTTCTTATCCGTCCAGGGCAACACTTTAAGTATCTTATGTTTTCTGACTTACCGACCGTAGCATAGTTACCATAGTTAGGTTGAACTCAGAGAAGATCGGTAAGGTGCTCGTTTATAATTAATGGTGTTATCCTATATCACGTGGGATAAGGAAGTTTATGCTCAATTATTGGTGTTACATAAAAGTTGTAAAATTTCGGGATGTAACATTAATTTATAGTGAATGAATATGTAATAATAAATAAATTACAACCATGAAAAATCGACTGTTTTATCTTTTATCTTGCATTTATAGACTAGTTCCCATAAGATCACATGATCGTGGTTTTGGCGTTAGGCAGGAAAACAACAGTTATAGTGGATTACTGGGAATTATAGAACGAAAGGAAGCGCAGATTATACCAAGATCAGGAATCTTCAAAAATCGTTTGAATCTGATGGAATTTACTATCCCTTTGTGGACTACAAGGTAATGTTATTTTAAGGAGATATTAAAATCGGAGTGTCTATAGTTACACGAAGCATGGAAATAACTTGCAATAAGAGTGTTGTAAATATTGACCACCACCCAAAACTTTTTCACGTTCCCCAATCATGTTAAATACGTAGGCGTAACCTAAATCCTCTCTTTACTCTATTGTCCGCATGAGCATTTGTATGTGTCTACCATATTTTTTTATTTATAACTCAAAATGGAGAATCGCACAAGTAAAGTTAAAACATTTCCAATTCCTAATCATTCTTATTATAGCTTTTCAATTAGCATTAGGCTCTCTTAACGTAATTTTTTCAAACCAGACATTCTGTTTCTTTTATATAAATCGATATAAATGGGAAGCTCGGAATGCACAGACTCAAAGTTCTGAGCTCTGATTGTCCCTTCTATTAGAACTACATTTCACATTTATGTATACTTCTTCTTCCTAAAACATTTCTTTGTAATACTTTCTTCAGGAACTTCAAATATCCCCCCCCCCCACTGCGTTACCCTTCTTCCATTGTACTTGGTATACTCAAGACACACGAGGGTTTCGCCAGCCTGTCTTTGTAATTTCATCTTGCCATCCATCTCACGGTCATGAGACGTGGCTATAAGTGTGATTTACCGCGGTTCTACTGGGAGCCGATGTCAGTTTTTAGATGGCAGTTGCTCCCAGTGGGACCCTGAGGTTGTTGTTTAGCAATTATATAATTATTAATTCATCCTTAATTTAAAAGTCTTTAATTAAAGAGTTTACTTAATTAATTTAATTATCTTTAATTAATAAAAAATGTAACCTACATTCCTTTAAAACATAAGTCTAAATGATGGAATAATTTGGAAATCTATATTTTGAAGATTCAAGAATTTTTAATTAAAACTCTTCAACATTTAAATTTAAACATTTACAAATAAAAATTATAAGAGTTTTATGTTTTTCAACTGAAAATTCTGCAATTTGCATGATATACATTTGAAATTTCATAAATTTGAAAGATTTAGTATGGTGAACTATTGACTTTCTATCTACGAAATCATCACAATTTAAGAATTGTTAATTATACACCTTTGAAAATTAAAGATTTTCCAATTGTAAATCTTCAAAATTAACGAGATTTAAATTCAAAATCGTTAAAATTGTAGAATTTTTCATTGTAAGTCTTCAAAATTGAACTATTCCAAAAAAATGTTCCAAATGTATGGGCACGGAAAAATGGGCACGGAAAAACGCTCGAACATAGATACTTATCGGTTAAATAAAGACGCTAGAGATATATCACTCTTTCGTAACCTTTACCAAAGGCAAAGGTTACAAGGTCCAGAGGAAGAGTATCCACTATTTACTGCTGAAGAAGTGACGAAAGTTATCGCTAGAACTAAGAACTCTTCAGGACCAGGGCCAGGTAAGATCAACAGCTTTTGGTGGACGAAGTTCACTTCTACGAACCAGCATCTAGCTCGTATAGTTACTACTTTCGTAAACGGAGGATAACCCATCCAGCAGTGGCTAGTTGAAGGACGCACGGTATTGATCCTTAAGATCGGAGATTTGTCAAGCCCAAAGAACTACAGGTCCATAGCTTGTTTAAACATCACCTACAAGCTATTCACTGACATCCTCAAAGGGAGGATATTAACATCTATCGAGCCGGTATCGAGTGCCATAGTTGAACAACATGGATGCGAGAGAGGGCTGGCAGGTTACAGGGAGAACCTGTTAATAGACAGGTGTATTACTCAGGAATCGATCAGTTATCGACGAAATCTGTTCATGGCTTGGATTGACTACCGTAAGGCATTCAATAACACAATCCATGAGCTACTTATTAAGCTCCTTGTGTGCCTGGACCTGCATCCCAAAATAGTGAGATGCATAAAAGGGCTTACGCTCTTGCGTCGGACAAGATTTGTCATAAAATATGACATAGGACAAGTGACTACACGCTATATCAGATATAAGAGGAGGCTCTTCCAAGAAAACTCTCTAAGTCCGATACTTTTCTGTATCTCCCTCTTGCCTCTATCTATTGTGCTCCGAGCCAAAAGCTCTAGATACCTATGTAGCCCGCCGAACAGAAGAGAATATAAGGTAACCACCTTTTATACATGGACGATCTTGAACTCTTTGCTTGCTTGAAAGAGGACCTGAACATCCTTGTGGAGGCGGTAAATAGGTACTCTAAAGTGATTGGCATGAGCTTCGGACAGGACAAGTATGCCTGTGTCCACCTACACTAAGGGAAACTAAAAAGTACATCATCGTGTGGCGATCAGGATGTTCATATCATAGGCGGAAATACCATGCAACATCTTGGTAATGGAGAAACATACAAATATCTTGGAATACCGCAAGCAGAACCCCAAAATGAGCCTGTGTTAATAACGGCCCTTGCAAAAAGGTATCGCCAAATTCTCTGAAAAATTTGGGCTTCCGGATTATCTGGAAGGAATAAGATCCAGGCGACCAATATGCTGAACGTTTCTATATTGCTCTATACGTTTGGTGCAGTAAAATGGAACGTCGATGAGTTGAAGCAACTCGACCGAAGCTCACGCAAGATGTTGACAATCCATCGAAGTCATCATCCTAAATCTTCCGTACCTCGAATATACCTCCCTCGAGATAAGCTTAGAGTGTCTGCATTGAAGAGCGGTTCTGGCTACAGCATGCTCAGTTATAAATAGCACAGATTCTTTTATGCGACTCGTACATTAATATGAAGTCGTCAAGGCTGCGGCGTTTCTATATCGTGCAGCAGATAGGGCCGCAGAGGAGCTTGGCCTCCCATTTGATTCCAGCGACACTACACATGGTCTAGCATCACTAACACCTTTGGTGCTCAAAAGTCGTGTACAGGAAGCAGAACTTTTAGGGATTTCTCTTTGCCTGTCAATACCGCGTTATAGATACCTTAGTTTACCGCGAGCGCATAATGAATGCACCTGTAGGCGATACCAACTGCCGAGCGCGCAAGCAGGAGACCAGAAACACTTGGACATATTCTCAGTGGATGCTCAAAGTAGGCACGCTACGGGTACATAGAGAGACAGAATGCAGCTCTAAAAGTGTTATATTACCATCTTAGGCACTTCTATGGCCCGTCTTGTAGTTCTAATAATCAGCTATCTTGGAGATAGAAAAGCTTTATTTCTTAGCGAACTCAACAAAATCCCGGACATCCAGCGTCAGGCGCAGTCCATCGCGAGCCGGATGCAAAAGGCTGTTCTTCTGGGATCACTTCATCTGGTCCGTCAACACTGCTCCTCATAACATTCTACAAAGATTGGTAGCTCCAAAAAAGTGTCCAGAGGTGAAAACTTCATCTACAACTGTCTCATCTGCCCCCTAAGGTCATCCGGGGCTAGAGAACTGACTTCTAGGAACAGTGTTGCACGATGTTATCTCGCGTAAATTTCCCGCTCTTTCTTACCTTTTAGGATAGAAGGAGCAGAACTGGATGACGTATACGTTCTAGTGCGTCGAGAGTGTATCATGACCGCAACTTCCGGAGCTTCGAGTGTTCGTCGATTTTTTCGGCTTCGTTCATTTTGCAGTTAACGGTTTTTTTCCAAATCAGGGCAGCACTCAGAGTTTTTTTTCCATTCTCATCAGGGAAGTTAGATTTGTGTAAAATTTGACCCTGCTCATTTTTGTCAAATGTACACGTTTTCAAACGATTGCATCAAAAAGTTTGAAGTATTGAAAAGCAGGTCGTTAGGTTCTAATAGAGAAATTACTGATTTTAGATTAAACAAATGTTTTAAGAATTTATCAACGGTTGAAATCCCTGATGAGGTTGCTGAAATTTAAGCTTTAGGAAACAAATTTGGAGTTGCTCTAAAAGAATGATATTTTACACAAGAATATTGAAACCAGTATGGTTCCAACTATTGAAAATAAATGTAATGACATTGCTATCTGATGGGAACGCAAAAGTTTAATTAATGATCAAAGTGCATGTCGTTTAAAAACTCACAATAGTGCCATAGCAAAAGCTTATGCTCTCCCTAAAGTCCACAAACCTAATTTAAGTTTAAGACTGATTTTTTCTACTGTTGGTTCTCCCACTCACAATTTATCTAAGTATATTTCAAATATTCTAAAACCTGTTTCTACTAACACCTGTTTGTTTGTTAAAAATAGTTGGGAACTTAAAGATACTTTAAAAAACATTATTGTAGAGATTGTAGAGATTAATTAATGATCAATGTGCATATGGTTTAAAAACTTGATTGTAAAGATTGTAAAGATTAATTGATGATCAATGTGCATATCGTTTAAAAAGTCACAATTGTGTCATAGCAATAGTGTCATATCTCTCCCTATAGTCCACAAACCTAATTTAAGTTGGAGACTGATAGTTTCTACGCTAGGTTCTTCCACTTAAAACTTATCTAAGTATATTTCAAATATTCCAAAATCTGTTTCTATTAAGGCCTTTTCGTTTGTTAACAACAGTTGGGAACTTAAAGATATTATAAAAAAACATTATTGTACCAAAAAGTCATTCAATAGTTACTTTAGATGTAGTGTCCATGTTTAATAGCATTCCACTAGATCTTGCTTGAGATTGCATTGAAGAAAAACTTATTTCAAATCATAAATTAACAAAAGTAACAGAAAATGAATTATTAATTGCTACCAGAACGGTTTTCAATGGTGTTGTTTTCTCCTTTAATAATGAATTTTAGCAACAAATTTCGCGTTGCCCTACGGGTTCACCTTTATCCCCAGTTTTTTCTCATTTAGTTTTACAGGATGTTGAAAAAGAGCTCTAAATTTATTAGATTTCACATCTGTTTTATACAAAAGATATGTAGAGGACATTTTAGCCATTGTTCCTAATGACAAGATTAAAGCTTTCTTAGACGTGTTTAATAGCATTAAAGATTGTATAAAATTTACTCATAAACGAGAGATTATTAACGTTAATAACTATCTTGATTTACAAATCATTAAAACTCAAAATGGTGTTTTACTAACCAACTGGTATAAAAAACCTTCGTGGTCTGGCAGATATCTAAACTATAATTATCATACTTTATTTGTTTTCAAATTGGTTTAATTAAAGGTTTAGTAGACAGATGTGTTGAATTAAGTGATATAAAATTTAGAAAAGAAAATTTAAATGAATTAACAACAACCTTAGTACATAATAACTATCCGCTTGCTTTTGTTAATGACATTATTACAGAACGCATTCAGGAGATTTACAATAATAGTAGTAAGATAAAGAAAAGTAATTAATGGAATGACTCTGACAATAAATTCAAATTAAGCGTTACTTTGCCTTGCATTCAGGGTTTATCTGAAGGGTTAAGGAGTTCACTTAAAAAAATTAATATTAATGCTTATTATAAAAATACAAATACTCTTGATAATTATTTATCGAAAAAGAAAGATAGTGATTCCATTGAAAATTTACCTGGCGTTATTTATGTGATTAAATGTAAATGTTGCAATAAAGTCTATACTATAGGTGAAACTGGCCGGAGATTAAAAGCTAGAATTTCTGAACACAAAAGAGATTGTCAAGTTGGGAATTTTAACACAGGTTTGTCACAACATTCATGGAAGTTTAGTCATTATTTTGATTTTTGTTTTAAAAATATTAAAATATTAGCTACTAAAAAAACACTTATCAACGACGTATCATTGACACCATTTTTATAAACAAATTTCGCAATATTTCTGTTGACTTACATACTGAAATTCTAAACATTAATAAAATTTATCAAAGTATTTAAAAATAATGTCACATTTTTATTTTTTAGTTTAAACCATTTTTTATCACATTTAAAAATTTTAATTTTGCGCGTTTCCTCATCAGTGGTTTCAATGAGAACTCATCTTTGTAAAAGCTCATTACGTATACTGTCTTATTATATCTCCATATAGTCAATTTTTGTTTCGTCCTTCCTAACCATTATAAAGATCTCTTTTTCTATATTTTTAAGATGTAGTTTTCAAAGTGAGTGAAGTCTCTTCAATTTTTTGAGACTTCTATAAACAATTTGTAATGTATTCGAAATTTTTGACTCAAATTTTGAGTTGAATTCTTTCAAAATTGACATCCGTTTCTATGTTTCCTTTTCGACGTTTCTTTTACGCTTCGAAATTAATCTTATCTCAGGTACAAATTTATATTAATTATTCTTTTGCTTTTTAATTTTTTCTGTTCAATATTGCGAACTTGAAGTATTATTGTCTTTAGGTTTTAAAAACCTTTTGAAAAAGGTATGCAATTGTACCAAAACGTACGTAAAGGATGGAGAAAGGAGTTTTCAATTAATAAATTCTGAGTTGGAAAGATGTTTTGGGCTCATTTTTTATTTAATTTTTATGTGGACCTAAGACATAAAAAATTCACAAGTTAAAATTTTTAAACATCGTCGGTCGAAGGAAAGCATTGATTTGTTACTTGTAAAATCATTACAAATTTTTTACGAATGGGTCTGCCTGTCTGTATGTCTGACGATCTGTGAGCACGATAACTTTCGAAAAAATTAATCTGTAGTTTTTGTTTTATTCGTAAAAAACAAGATTGAACAAAAATTAAAATAAATTTGGACAAACGATACAAGCTACGAAAACAATAAGTCGAAGAAAGTTTTTCACCCATTAGCGGCTTTTAGAAATAATAATTCTTTATGTTCTTTTTAATAACTTTTAACAGATTCAAAGGCTTGGTTGTTATTTTTGAATTTGCCGTTTCTACAAGTATTTGAAACAAGTTCAGTTACAGTTTTTCAAACTTTGAGCTTTTGATCATCTTGTTTAAGATGTTTAATACAATTTTCAATGTATGCAACGATATTGTTCATGGGAATTTTATTAGCGTTAAAAGCAACACCAAAATTACTTTCTAGAGCCAAGGTTTCAGCTATTTCATCTGGGATTTCAACATTAGATACATTTTTAAACATTTTTTTATTCTAAAATCCTTATTCTTCTGATTAATCTCCAACTCCCTGCTTTTTATAAAATAAACTTTCTTATACATCAGGAAAGTTTCCATTTCTAAAATAAATCTTGTTCTTATGATAAATTAAAACTAAAATACAATAATCTACTGAGTAACATGAAACATTTATTGTTATTGCCTGTCATTAAGATGTACGTGATGTGTTTACGAAATAAAAAGGGTAGATTTGACAACGAATGGAAGATAAATAGCGTGGCGGTGGAGTTGGTGAGAAGAGATTAAAATGCGCGAGTAGAATAATGGGACAAGTATGAGGTATAGGAAAAAGAAGTTTCAAGGACGACTGGAATATGAGAGTGTGGATGTGTGATGTGTTAGCATGAGAGATTTTTTAGATAAGTTATGGGTTATGGGAGTGAGTCGGAGCTCCCAGGTTATATACTAAGGGAGGCAATATGAGGAAATAGGACGAGAAAATATGGTGGTCAGGGAAGTTGAAAGAGCCTGGAACTTCGAAGAGAAACTGAGAAGGGGAGAGGGAAACCATATTGCACAAGTGTGTGCCCAGGGGGTTATAGACAAAGAAAGGAGGGGTAACGTGGGGCGTTCAAAATAGGAGGATGAGAGATATAAGATCAGGTTTGAATGTCATATGCAAATGAGGGCTAGAGAGTAAGAAGAAATAAAGGAAGATATAAAGCAAAGCAGATTCAAGGTACAGCAGCTGGTAGAGAATAGTAAAGCGGCAGGGGGGACCAGAGCACCTGAAAATGATTAAAAAGGAGAGCAAGTGGAATAGAAATGAGTATGAAATGGATTCTGAATGAAAATGGTCAGGGAGAGTAATGGATGAAGAAGCTAGAAGATCTGAGAGAGTGAGAGAGCTGGTTGAACAAGATAGGAAGAAGAAAAGCCAAAAAATGACTCCTGAAGAAGGAGAATTACGAAGTATTGTTGCGAAGTAGAGTCTAGTTTTGAGATTAATAGTGGTAAGAGGAAATGGTAGCCCAGGGCAAAGTCGCAAGCATTTAGAAATGAGAATAATAATTTAAGACGTTATGCAGCAAATAGTGAATGAGGGAGTGTAAGGCTTGTTTGTAAGAATAGATGTAATGCTTATGTAAGGACTCTCAACTCTCAAATGGGAGAGAGTATAAACATAATAATGAATAATCAAATATTTTTATCATAAAAACATTTTTCAATGTTTAAAATTTTTTAAACTATTTCTTGGACTTAAAATAACAAAAATATTTTTTTGTTCAATTATTATTATTTTAAATTCAAACAATTTTCCTTCGGGAATTTTATTATTCGGGAATGTTTAAATTCGATAATATTATAAACTGTCGGAAATTTTATTATTCGGGAATTTTGAAATTCGGAATTCTGATATTTCGGCAATTTTACAATTGTGGAAATTTTATTATTCGTGAATTTTACAGTGTCGGGAATTTTATTTTTCGGAATTTTTCAGTTGTCCCACATTTTTATACCTTCTCTTGAAATTATGAAATTTTTCAAAATAAAAATTTTAATTTTGATTTCGAAATCATAAATTACAATTTGTTGTGAAATTGGGCAAAAGAAATTGCCTCAAAATATTGAAGATTTTTTTTACTGCTATGTAAATTTTTCAAAATGTTCTAAAAGATTTTTAAACTTTCACTTAAAATTGTGTAATTTTTCCAAATAAAAAGTCTAAATGTAATTTCGAAATTATCATAATCTCAATTTTTTAACATGTATTTGGAAATCTTTGAAAAAAATTTTAAACTTTTAAATATCTTTTATAACGATTTCCAGTTTTCCTAAAATTATTGTGAAATCCTAAAAAAAATACCCATCTCAGAAATCACTCATGCATGCTTTCCACTTTCCTATGATCCTTCCAACCCCAGACCTCCACTCCATAACACAATACCGCCCAAACCAACGCATCAAACAACGAAACCCGCATTCTCCAATCGTCATTGAACCTTCTCTTTCCTATACCCCATAATTGGCCCATTACTTTACTCGCACATTCGATTCTTTTCCTCACCTGCACGTCTTGTTATTTCGTTCCCTACCTCCATTTCTTCCTGGACTATCCTTCTATTTTCCCCTTTGATCCTGTTTTGTTTTCCTCCTAACAGATCCTTGAAATAGTCCGTCTACTCACCCATTTCTATTTCTTCATTCACGCCTTTCCCTCCTCCCCTTTCTCTATTTATCACATCCCAAACCCTATCTTCTTCGATCGCTTTTTCTACTTCTTCCTTGTATTTCTCCTTTCCCTTTCTCTTTTGCTTTTTCCTTTTCAGCATTCTCTCATGTTCTCTTTTTCTCCTGTTGCAATCCGCCTTCTCTATTTCTCCTTTCCTCCATTTTCTTACACACTCTTTCATCCTCTGTTTACTCTCCCTGCATTGGTCGTCCCACCAGCCTCTTTTTCCCTCTTCTCTTTCTTCTTTTGTACCTATCTCATCCCTTACCTTCTCAATCGACCCTTTCAACCTTTCAATTAACTCATTCTTTTCTTCCATCTTTCATTCTCATTTCGCAACTTATCACTCCCTGTTACTATTTCCGCCGCTCTCTGTTTCCTTCCCCATATGCTCATTCCTGATTTCTAAATTGCTTACCCGTTCTTCCAACTTTTTTATCTCATTATTTCTCTGTTCGTCAACCTCTCTCTGTCTATTCTCGATGCTCTCTCGTTTACCCCATACCGTATCTTTCTCCTCTTTCCAGAGCTTATCCCACTCTTCTCTTACTTTTCTCACTTCCGCCCTTACGTCTTTACCCTGCCTATTCATATCATCCAGTCTCCTCCTTGTTTTCTCTCTAAATCCTTTTGTGAGGGCTTCTAATTTCTCAAACATCCCCCAACGCTTATTTTGCATTTCTCGATGAAAAAGGTAAGTAACAAATTTGTAGAGAATTCGAGTCTCTACAATTTTCATCCAGACTATATTGTTGTAAACAAATTATTTGTCGCTAACAATAAGCAAAAAGTGTGGAAAATTAAGAAAGTGGCGCAGTTTTTTCAACTTTTTGACTATTTCTATTGAAAATAAGTGGCACATTTACATGTCAAAGTTGTAGGGGACTCAATTCCCAACAACTTTTGTATGAACAAATTTTTCGTTCGACGTGTAGATCACGGTCGGGAACGCTCTCAACACAGCGGTGTGGGAGAACTCGTGCTGTTGGACACACTATATGTGATGCCGGCAAAGCCCAAAGTGGCGGCAAATCTAAGTTTGGCTAAGCAATGCGCGTATTGCGGATGCATTCTAAGCACAGTCCGACATACTCTGTGATTTCGGGCTTTGCCTGGAATGAATGCAGGAAAACCTAGATTTGCCAAATGTGCTTTAGGCAAAGTTAGAAGAAACTTCACCTTGTTTTAGTGTAGGCAACGTAACATGTGCCAATTATGTTGTGGGCAATGTAAGAATGCACAATTGTATCAATGTACGTATATACATATATATGGTTATGCATTAAAAAGTAACATTGAATGGAAATAGTTATAATATACTGGTTACTTGCTAACGCAAGATGTCGAATTGTGACTTGGACTTGCACAGCTTTGACATACACTTTTTCACACAACTAAATCTTAAGAAATCCATCCCACTAAACACAGAATTTTGAATACTAATTTTTTTTAATGATAAGAGTGTGTTTGGTATATCGTCAATTTTCACAAAATTAAATTTACATTCTTGTAACAGATTTTTTGAGTACAATGAAGAAATTATTTCGATTTTCGTTCCTATTTTATAAAAACCATTATGAAATCTTGTTAAAACTACGCCAATTAGAATTACAATTTGTTCGGATGGAATCAAATGTGAATTTTATGATTTCTTCATGCCTTTTAACTTATCCATACATTTTTCTTTAAACATCATCTCACTCACATTGTGAGAAAAAACATTTAAAGTTTCGGTTTCGTTCATTTTAAATGAAGATTGTATTATCGCACAAGAACTCTTTTCGACTGTAGCACGCTCTCTGATGTGTTATTCACACGTCAAGATAATAATAGAAACCTTGATTTGAGAAACGTGCTGAGAAAGCATCAATTTCATTCTAGTATTTACAAACTTTTGATATCGTAGGATTCGTAAGCTGTACAATTCAAAGCGAATGTTTTCTTTTATAACTTTGCCTATGACACATTGGTACATAGCATTTCGGACTTTGCCTCAAACGCATCAGCAATACGAGCATTGCCTAGCCAAACTTAGGTTTGCCGTCACTTCGGGCTTTGTCGGTAAACATATATTGTGTCCACCCGCGCGAGTTCTCTCATACCGCTATGATTAGAGCGCTCCCGACCGTGATCTACACGTCCCATGAAAAACTTGTTCATACAAAAGTTGTTGATGGAAATTGAGTCCCCTACAACTTTGCCATGTAAATGTGCCACTTATTTTCAATACAAATAGTCAAAAAGTGGAAGAAGCTGCGCCACTTTCCTAATTTTCTACACTTTTTGCTTATTGTTAGCGACAAATAATTTTTTTACGAAAATATCGTCTAGGTGAAAATTTTAGACTTGAATTCTCTACAAATTTTGTCACTCACATTTTTCGTCTAGAAATGCAAAATACGCGTGCAATTCGATGAAAACACAAAATCCAAGATGGCGGACACTTTCGGTAATTCTTTCTTGGACAATTATGTGATTTCTTCATCTGCTTCGTGGGTGATACTTAACTGCGTCAACAAATCTCAGCCCGCGGTTTTTCTGTTTCTTATATGGAATTTGAACTAAAGTTATTGGGCTGGTACCCTTGCGGGAGGGGGTAAGGGCGCACCCAAATTGAGCGCAGCGGTAAGTGTCCAATCCTTGCATTCCAGGGTCTTTTTTATTTTTGGCCCACTGCGCCACACATCCCAACTTTCGCATCGAGCGTATGTCCCCTCACTTGCCTCAGTCGAGAGAATCTGCCCCGAAACTCTCGAATGGAGACGCGTGACCGTCGCTACATCCAAGCATTACAGTTTTTTTAAATGCTTGAATCTCGTGGAAACTAAAAGTATTGTCTCGCGAAACAGCGCAGCTGTTATTAACTATTATTAACTATGTTATTAAATATATCTTATTTTAGCAAATCATCAACCGCATTAAGGCAGGTTTCTACTTTGGAATGCGCGAAAAAAATGCTATTTTCGTACATTTTTTTTTAAAGCATTAAGGAAGATATAGATGTAGAGTTTGTAATGCTTAATAAATATACTTTTTTTTTTTTTTTTTTTTTTTTTTTTTTTTTTTTTTTTTTTTTATATACATTTAAATGGCACTTTCTCCAACCCCCGTTTTTTCCGGTTTTTTAAAAAAATTCCGAAACTACTGAATCGATTCGTCTGAAATTTTTACCACATATTCTATACATATACATCAACCGGTGGTAGCAGATTTATATGAACATTTTTATTTTTACTATTATTTTTTTGCAGAAATAAGCAAAAAGAATGAGATAAATTTTTTTTTTTTCGAATTGCCGCCATTTTTTTCGCATGTAAATGAAAAAATCTGCTACCACCGGTTAATGTATATGTATAGTATATGTGGTACAAATTTTAGACTAATCGATTCGGCAGTTTCGGAGATTTTTTAGCAAGTGGTAAAAAACGTTGTTTCGAGAAAGTGCCATTTAAATGTATATAGAGCGCATAAATTAAACTGAAAAAATGTTTAATGTATTTTAAGACTATATTTATCAAGCATAACAAACCCTACATCAATATCGTTCTTAATGTTAAAAAAAAAAATTACAAAAATAGCATTTTTATCGCGCGTTCCAAAGTAGAATCCTGCCTTAAGCATATACTTACCAATCCACAATAGGTCCTGTTCAGGGCTACCACTTTTTTACGAAGGAAATTCTTTCTTGTTCAAGAACATGATTATTAACGCTCAGAGGCCATACCTCTCTCCAGTAACGCGAAAGCTATACGGGTGCAAATCTGTTTTTCACAATTTTAATTGTTTATATTTTTTCATTTTTAATTTATATAAAAAAAAAGTATATGATTTTAAGAAGGTAAAAAATCATATCCAGTACAAGATATGTGTTTCTCTAAAAAATTATTAATTAATGCATTCATTAATGATTGAAATTAAATATACACATATGTGACGTGCGCCGAAGAAAGGGGGTTTACTCTAAAAAAATCGAAATCGAGGTTTTTACACCTTTCGGTAGTTTTTGAGTTGCTCTTTTCAATGAAACCATCGACAAAATTTTCCGAGCGTTATGATTGCTAATAATTGAGTTGTTAGACCCGAGAAATCGGTGTTTCGCTCGAGAGCTTGAGATCCCGTGAAACACCTTCCACCACTCAACACTGCAATCTACGCGTCTCATGTATACCCCGTCCGTGAGCCGCACCGCTACATGGGTGAGAATGTATAGTAAGTGGAGAGGGAAGATTTCGTGAGCCTTCCCTCTCTCCTAAAAGTCGCTTCCATCGGGTCGACTTCGACCGCTCGCCCTGAAAAATCTCACTTTTCAGAGTAAGCCCCCTTTCTTCGGCGCACGTCACATATGCTTACATACATATGCCGCGAGTCGGCTGCTTTGTTGTTGATGCTCACTGACGAGGTTAGTATCTACGAGACACCACGGAAAAGAAAGAATAATTGCAGAAATTCTACTTATTGTGGCACTTAAAAAAATTAGCAGAACCTCATTTCTGACGCCGAGACCAAACGGGTGCGAATTTGCCCTAAGGTAACATTTCGGCGTTTGCAGCAGAGAAGCTGTGGAACGGCTGACGCCAAGCTTTTGCTCGACGGATACGCCAAAGTATAAACATAATTATCGTACAAGATAGGGAGCTAAACCAGGAATTTACGATTCAAAATCACCTACAGCCTACAATTCTTGCCTGATTTTCAAATATTATTTTTGATATTGAAATAAATAACTCATTTAATCCCAATCAAAATGCCAATAGATTTCAAAGCATCTACCGAACATAAATAATTAACTAAATGTTAAACGCAATTGTTATAAACAAATTATATGAACAAAAATTTTTATATTATTATTTGCTTGCAAAGTATATTGTTACCGGTACCGAAAATGTATACACTTCGTTTTTTATTAATCCAATTATTTTTTCTAAATAGGACAATTTTAGTTTGTTTTTAGTGAAATTGTATGTTCGGTATTTATTTTTGCGTTATTTTTTATTTGTCCTTAATCTATGATTAAATTTTTTTTTATAATTAAATATTTGTTTAAAATTTAAATTCTGCCAATTTGAAATGTTAAGAATTGAAAATATTGGGGAAAATTAATCATTTGTTCATTCGCACTTTTAATGCTTTTCTTGTTATTAATTTTTATCTTTCCCTAATCAATAATTAACATTATTTAATTAATAAATAAAATTTGTTTTTGCTAATTGTAATTTGTGCAACATAAACCTTTGACTGGTTTAAATTTAAAGATTCCTAATTAATTGAATATTGTTTTTTTGTTATTTTAAATTTCGGGAATTTTATAATTTGCATTTTGCACAATTTTCTTTTTTTGTTAGTTTGTATTTTCAGTATTTATTTTTCCGTTTTCTTTTCTTTTAGCGCATTAAAAAATTTTTTAATTTAAAATGAAAAGATTTTTAATTAACTAAAAGTAAAAATTCATAATTATAAAAAAATAATGTAAAAATGTCCAAAATTAAAACAAACCGAATGATAAAATTTGAGATTTAAAAAATTAACGAATAATCAATTGTAACTTCAGGATTTATGTCGCCAGTCACAGGGTACGCTTTCTAAAAAACCGGTACACAATTTTTACCGGTACCGACAGAATTGCTGTTCTATAGAAATAAGCATTGTTTTCTAAACTCAATGAAAAGCCTCGTAATGTTATTCAACTCACTTCTTGATGCATTGGCAAATAATTAGTATTTTTATAAGTCTAAATTCCTGGTTTAGCCCACTGTGCAACGGTAGCGAGCGATAGTAGTCGGTTTAGGTAAATTGAAATAGAAAAGTGAGGGTGGTTGACCGTGCGCTTAATTTGGTTGCACCGGTGCACAATGGGACGAAAATGGTTTGTCGGGTTCAAAAATCCGTCTACAAGGCATTTCGCAACCAAATGAGACGAACCAAACTGCAAAATACTCGGAAAGGGTTCTTCTTTAGCGCATCACTTCCAGAAAGTTGCAAAATTGCTTCACTAACCTCCAAATTTTACACCAAAATTTCAAAAAAATTCTCCATCAATACTTGTTGTACAACGTAGTCAATAACTGAAAAATCGAATCATTTAATCATCAATTATGTTCCTGAATATTGTGATTCATGTAATACTTCTAACCTATATCCCCATAGTTCGATTAGCATCACCTCAAAAGCTAAAAAGTGTGTAATAATGCAACATTTCATACTCATATATTTTTTTGAGTAAATTTGCGTAAAACCTAGATCTCTGAGTTTATCAGGCTACTCATTACGTTTTTTCGGGGTGAAAAATATAATCTGCAAGATAATTGATTTAATATACAGTAGAAACATTGCATTAAAGTAAATTTCAGTCCAAGTCTTTTTCACTTTCGTTCGATAACTTTCACAAACTAAACTTTATTCAAAAAAATATATGGGTATGAAATTTTGCATTAATACACACTTTTTAACTTTTGAGGTTGTTAATCGAACTATGGGGATATAAGTTAAAAGTATTACATGAATCAGACTATTCACGTACATAATTGATGAATAAATGAACTGATTTTTCAGGTATTGACTTCGTTGTACAACAAGTTTTGATGGAGAATTTTTTTTGCAAATTTGGTGTAAAATTTGGGGTTTAGAAAAGCAATTTTGCAACTTTCTGGCAGTGATGCGCTAAAGTATAACCCTTTCCGAGTATTTTCCACTTAGGTTCGTCTCACTTGGTTGCGAAATGCATTGTAGACGGATTGTAGACGGTAGATCGTCCAGCGGAAGGGGTTTTGGCCTCGCGCGACCTTCCCATCGTTTGAGATTAGACACAGCGGAGAACAAACCCCAATTTGTACAATAATACTTAATTAAATTGTAATAGACTGCATTAGCCTCGTTATGCTATTACGAGTAAATAAAAAAAGTTTGAAACGAATCGGTTAATATTTTCAATACCAGTTGATCTTTAAAGATTTATTTCCTTCAAAATTATCTTTAAAGATCAATTCCACGTTATTGGTTTATGAATCCCGGCATACCACACAAGTAATAATTGTCAACAATCGTTTCTGATATTGCAACCGCAAGACGTCGAAATAAAGTTTGAAGTTTTGAAAGTAATCTACTTGAATGTTCGTCTAATCGAAACATTTCATTGCGATAGTTTAGAAATATACTTGATATCTATTGAAAATTTGGTATTAAATTTCCCCATACATTAGAAAAAAAACGTTTCGTATTGAAATCTTTCTTTTTAATTGTTAAACAATCTTTGAAACCGAGAAGTTAGTCTTCAAAAGTAGGGTGACTTTGACCAAGCATATTTTTAATATCATCCATATTTATTCAAATTTGACAAGTACTCGTTCTACCTTATTTATTCACGAATCCGGGAATACCACATACGTTATCGTTACATCCCGAAATTTTAAAATTTTTATGTAATACCAATAATTAAGCATAAACTTCCTTATCCCACGTGATATAGGATAACACCACTAATTATAAACGAGCACCTTACCTATGTTCTCTGAGTTTAACCTAACTATGATAACTATGCTACGGTCGGTAATTCAGAAAACACAAGATACTTAAAGTATTGCCCTGTACGGATGAGTAGTCAGAGAATGTCGATAAGTTAACCATGCTCGATTACTGAGAATATAATTACAAACTCTACCGCTATATTATAATCATAATTCATTTCTATTAACACACGAATGTATTCATATTCTCAATAGTTTAAAACAACAATAACAAAATCCAAACCAAACATATGAAGTATAAATAAACTCGTGTGTGTAAATTAGAATAATAACTTTATCAAAATAAGAGTATCATAATTGCTATAAATGTATAACCCACTCAGTGGAAGCAACTGTATATAGACAGACAAAAGAATAACCAAATAGCGTCTGACTACATACATAGAAAATTAGGAATAGTAGGATATGGAATAACTGTTCATGAGAGGATGAGAGTTGAGACGCGAGAATCTATGCGAAACCCGAGACTCTCAGCCGAGCGGATGTATTAGTCACCTGAGTCACTCATCGCGAAATGTTAATATCAGCGAACGTGCCTTTTCAAGAAAGCGGAGAAGCGTGCCGTTTCAAAAAAGCAGAGAAACGTGTCTTTTCAAGAAAGCGGAGAAACGTGACTTTTGCCAAGTCCAAGGTGTATATAAACCTCTACGCTACCCTTGTCAATTGTCTTACGTTCTCGGCAGTCATACTGTTCACTTCGATCCACGGTTAACGAATAGTTTTGACAAAGTAACGGCTTCTACCGCATTGGGACCGAAGGAACCCTCTGATCAAGTCGCATATTTTAAAAGTTAAAATTCATAGTAGTTATGGTGATCAAGTCTTGGACTAAGTCCCTTCGACTGAGGCTTTCGGTCGTCGCAGAGCAACTTTCCGAATAAAGTCCGCGGTGTTAATTTTCGCGAATGGACTCATTATCGAATTACTTATGAGTTATTCAACTTATTATCCGGTAAAACTCCGTCGGTGTTTTACGTCATAAGCGGAGATTCAACGGACGAAGCAACTCACTCTCGTCCTTTCTTGCTAGAAAGGTACGTGTAAGTTTTAATTTATGTAACTATTTAACTCTATTCTTATTCCCACAATAAAAGAATTGTTAAAGATTTTGCAGCAAAAACGAAGCCTTTAACCAATGTTTTAAAAAAGGGGGTACCCTTTAATTTGGGTCCAGAAGAGGAAGAAAGTTTTGAAACTATGAGACAAGCTTTATGGGAAAGCCCCATTTTGCAGTATCCAGATTTTCAGAAACTATTCACCTTAACTACGGATGCGTCAGGATACGCCGTCGGAGCTGTGTTAAGCCAAGAAAAGGAGGGCATAGATCTTCCCATATCATATTATTCTCACCTATTGAATAGTGCAGAATGCAATTATTCCACTACTGCAAAAGAGTGTCTCGCTGTTTTATATGCAGTTCGACAGTATCGACCTTACGTGTATGGTAGGGCATTTACACTAGTCAGTGATCATGAACCACTCAAATGGATAAACTCAGTGAAAGATCGGGCACAGAGATTAATACGATGGTGTTTGAAGTTAAGAGATTACGAGTATGACTTCAAATATAAAACTGGAAAATTGAATACAAACGCCGATGCCCTTTCCAGAAATCCCATCATAGAAAATGCTTCAGAGGAAAGCGAAAACGAGAAAGAGAAGAAAAATGCCAGGTTACTACCAATACAAATACGTCAAACTAAGCAAGGAACTGAAAGACAAGCAAAGCCTATAACCAAAACTTCAAACCGACCCTCGATAGTAACGAAGAGAGGACCGTCAACCAAAACAGTCACTTCAAGGCCTTTCACTTGAGGAACCTAACGAATAAACTTTAAACCCATGGACGACAGGCAACGCCCAGACAATATTTCAAACTCTGTAGAGGACCATATGAGAGTGGAATAAGCAAACGCCTGCTCAGAAGAAGAGTCGAAGAAATGAGAAATATAACTTGACCCAATTATCGCGAATCCAGTACGGACTTTCCAACACGCGATGTACCCAGAAGTGCTCCACCGAACGCCACAGCTCATTTCCAGGAACTTTTTGATAAAGAAAGCACTCAAGAAGGACAAGAACAAGAAGGTCCAGTAGTAAAAAACACTCAAGGAAACCATCATAACCGTGATTCCTCCACAAAGTGACAGTGAGGACAGCCCAGAAGAAGAAGAAGAAAAGGACGAGGAACAAATTGAAGAAAGAAAAGAACTTAATAGCTCAAAATTAACTAGAGAAGAATTTTGAAATTCATTTACACAATTCGACGGATTTTTGGAAGCTCATAAAGAATGGGAAAAGGAGGGATAGATAGAAAAAAACGAAGAAGCTCACGGAAGCATTATGGCTGTATCAGAAGGGGAAGACGATCCAGAAATTCTTCACGCCATTGAGGAATTAGAACCCGATAGCGAGAGTGAACTCACTCGAAGAATAGATTCAGTGATCAATTGGGCAAAAAATGAATTACAGGAACTTAAAACATAAAAAGTTAAAAGTTCAGAATCAAGTGAAGACAACGAAGACATGAAACTTGAAAAACAAGAAGAATTCCCGTCAACACAAATAATACCCCCTGAGATCAGACAACGCAAAAGTGTAAATTTCGCACTTCAACCGCCTAATACGCCGGATGAATTAGCAACATTTCATCCATCAGCCTGTGGACTACCACAAGCATTATCTACACCACTTTTACAGTCAGCAAACATAAAAGAAACTACAGAACTTCCGATGAACTCCAACGAAAATATCAAGCCCCGACAAATAGATATGAGTCAACCAGAAACAAGCAGTGTTTCAAGATCCGAAACCGAAAAATTAATTACAAAGGACGAAAACATATGTACATAAATCACTAGCATCCAGCCTACAATGCCGACTGAGTGCACTCACCCTGCTAAAATTAATGTATTCCCAAATATAAAAGGTAGTCGTGTAAACTTATCGTATCTCAGAGGAAACTATGTACACTTCTTTTCCGAAGACTGCGAATTCACTACGCCAATAGGGCGCTTGTTAATAGACCTAAAAGCCATTGATCCTTTAGGAATCAAAGATCAGCATCCTAAAATAGGTCAGATACTTATGACTCCTCCAAGCAGTTATAAAGTATACACGATCATCCTAAAACAAAACCATTTTGACGAATTGAATAAGGAAAATCTAAGAATTGGTCAAATCTAGACTCCCAAAGGGACAAATATACCCTTCAATAACCCATCCAAAAGGTGACCTAAACGAACTGAAATTCCCGAAAGGACCGTTAGAGGAGCTGACCGCAGAATATGATCTAACAAAGCCTAATTTCAGCGTACATAG
>CAKNWU010207935.1:0-15752 GCA_932072015.1 Andricus quercustozae | reverse complement strand
ACAAAAATAGCTGAATTTTTAATTAACAATAGTTAAATTTTCAACATCAGTAAATGAAAATATCGAAATTTGGTGAGAATAAAACAAATTTTTTCAGTGAGCCCAGGAAAACTTTACATTAAGCAATGTCAAGAAACTGTCAAGTTTTATTTGCAAAATTTCGAGAATTTTTTTTTTAAGTTCTTCCTGTTAAAAGTTGCCTTTTCATGGTTAGAAAATGCTAACACATTTTCTAAAAGATTTGTTTAAAAATCTGAAAGAATGATATTTGCTTTTCCAATTCTTACAAAATATGTTGTGTTACTTATGGAAGTTTTATCTATGTACATTATGTTTCCCTAAATCTTAAAAGATTACATAAATGGTGAAATCAGTCTGCATGAATTGAGTCACTAGATTATTTTGTCCTTGAAACTCATTTTGGAATATAAATATTTCAGGAGGACAAGATTGACGCTTGAGGTGACATAGAGATAACGACTATCATACACTCTAATAAAGCACCAGAATCGTACCGTTAGTTTTTCAAGTTACTTGGAAAATATGAGAATCTTTTACACTGTGACCCTCACCTTGGCAGCTGTTCTGAATTCTATAGGTGAATATAATAATATAATGTGTTTATAATTTTCAGTAAACTTTTTAAGCTTTCCACCTGAAATTTATTCAGGTGGAATGTGTGTTATAAAACATTGTATTCGAAAACTATTCCTATTGATACGGAATTTGTACGAATTTTAGAACCAGAAAGTTAGTTTATTCAAAGAGTTTCCCAGGACTTTTTCCATATTTTGAACTGATATTATAAATCAGCAACAGATCTGTTGAAATTGAGTCTACAAAGCTAAAAACCCTCAAATAAACCTTGAACATCCTCCCATTCACATATCCTGCACTTTCTGTTCTCTTCCTTTTCCCAATACATCCACTCCCTTGCCTCGTTTTCCAATCTAAATATGGCGATTCTGGACCATCTTTTCTCTCCCCATCCCTTTTCTAAATACTTTGGTACTTTTTCCTTTTTGATCATCTTATACCATTTATTATATTTCAATTCCTCAATCATACCCCATCTTTCCATTAATTGTCTTTTCCTGTCCCTTCTCTCCAATACCTCAAAGCTTACTCCATCCCCCTCTCCTATATCTCTAACACTAAAAAAACTCCCTCCTTTCTTCTTCCCATCTTGTTCGTTCTACCGGCCTCACACTCCTTTCTTCTATCTCCTTTAAACACTTTTTCGCTAACTCCCCTCCGTTAACTTTGTCTCAAATTGCCATGCTCACTTACCCGCTCTAGTACTTAATTTATCCCTCTGTACTTCTTCTCTCACCATATATAGGCGTCCTCCAGTCTACTCCTAGCGTCCACCTGATATACCTTTTTTGTAAAATCTCAAGCTCTTTTCTTTCCTACCACCCCCATATATCCGCTCCATAACCTGATACCCCCAACCAACGTATCAAATAACCACATTCTCCTTCTCCAATCTTTCTTGAACCTTCTTTTTCCTATTCCCCATATCTGTCTCATTATCCCTGCCGTCTTTTTTATCCTTTCTCTTATATGAGCTCCATGATCTCCATTCACTTGCAAGGTATATCTCAAATATTTAAACTCCTTTACTTCTTCTAACTTTACCCCCTTCCATCTCCCAGTCCATTCTTTCTTTTTTCCCCTGCTTTTCTAACCCGCATTATCTTTGTCTTTTCTATATTTAAATTAAACTTTTTCCCATCTAAGTATTTCTCCAATCCTGCAATTAAGCCCGTCATCTCTTCTTCATCCTCTGCCATCAACACTATATCGTCCGCGTATGCCAATGTATATATCTTTTTCTCTCCCATCCTAACTCCGCCCCATCCCCTTCTCTTCACTTTTTCTTCTAAGCCTGAAGTTAATATATTAAATAAAAGTGGGCTCAGAGGGCATCCTTGCCTAACTCCTCTCACTAACCAGAAACTATCTCCTAATTGCTCTCCTACCTTTACCCTGCTTTTTGTCTCTCTGCAAATTTCTGATACTCTCTTCATTAAGCCCTCTCGTATACCCTTTTTCACCACAACTTTTTCTATCTCAACTCGGTCCAAGGAGTCAAACGCCGCTTTTAAGTCTACGAATATTGCTATCATTGCCCCTTTTATTCCTTTTATTTATCAGATAATTCAGAACATATATATTGTGCATCACCCTTATCTCTTTTCTAAACCTTGTCTGATTCAGTGGTTCTATCTTTTTTTCATGAATTTCTTTCTTCAATATCTCCGATCAAACCGTTACATATACTTTATACAATGGTAGCATCAGCGTCACACCCCTATAATCATTAACCTCCTTCCCTTTGCCTTTCTTCACTATGGGTACCGCTATTCCTTTTTTTTTATAACTCAGGCCAATCCTATCCTTTCCATACTCTATTACAAATTATCCATGCCCATTCCTTTAGTTCTGTCCCCCCATATTTCCAGACTTCAGTTGGAATCTCATCTATACTAGGTGCATTTACATCTTTCATTATCCCTAACACCTTGAATATTTCATCCCTTGTCATGCCCTCTTTATCATCTCTTTCTCTACCATATTTCCCTCCATTCCTAACTTTTCTCTCTACGCCTCCTATCAAATCCATAACATATTTTTTCCATTCTACCATTTCATTATCCTGGTTTACTCATTTTCTTCTTTCTTTCTCTATTTACTACCTTCCATCCTAGTCGTCTCCGCCTCTTCCTCAAACCGTTAATTACCCTCCTCTTTCGTTTGATCATACAACTCAGTGTACTCCTTCTTTTTTCTCTTATATTCTTCTTCACTACTTTTTTCTATTCTCCATTTTATTAATTTCTTTCTGACCTTCTTCTTTTTCTCTTTAAATTCCTCATCCCATCCATTTCTATCGCCTCCTTTACTAACTTCTTTCTTGCTTGTGCTTTCTAATCCTCTTTTTATTTCCCCAATCACTATTTCCATCTCCTCGTCCACATTTCCCTCTCCTATTTTGATATTTGTAACTTTTTCTTTGATCTGTTTTTTTCCTTCCATTGACCAATCCCCTCTTTCTGCTCTTTTTACTTCGCTTCCTCTTTATGCATAATGTTAATACTTTTTTCTCCCCCTAATATCACTATTACGGGAAAGTGATCCGAATATATATAATCCCCTGCGTCTAGTTTCTTGACTTTCTCTCTTACCTCATCGTCTACTATTACATAATCAATTACAGTTCCCCGTGCTCCTCCTCAGCGTGTATATTCCCCTTCCTCACCCCTCTATATTTCCGTTTAAGATAAACTATCCCAACTCCTCCAAGCTCTTTAACAATTTAATTCCCTCTCCATTCAGTATCTTGTCTTTGGATTTTCTTCCTCGCTCCCCCCCCCTTCCCTCGTCTCCTCTATCTCCTTTTCTCGCATTAAAATCTCCCCTTATTATAAGCCTAATCTCTTCTTTATTTTCTTCCATCATTTCGTTCATCTCCTCTGATTTCTCCTGCATATTTCCGTTTACATAAACTCTCACTATCTTCCACTTCTCTCCTCCCATGTTTACCTCTTGTACTATTATTCCTTCTTTTTGCCCTTTCCTCCTGTTCTTATCCTTCTCTGTTATACATTTGTTCCTTACTCCCACCACCATTCCTCCCATTGCTCTGCCTTTTTTATTTTTCCTCTTTGCATTTTTAACTTGCCATTTGCAACCTCTTGGCAACCTTCCCCTTACTCTTTCCCATCTCTTTTCATCTAGCCACATCTCCATCATTAATACTACATCCCATTGTGCCCAATTTCTCAAAAACTCCCTATCCTTTCTCTCCAATCCTGCCATATTCCAGTAACATATCCTCCATTGTGCCCTACTTTCTTTTCTCGTCTCTTCTTGTTTCTTACTATTTCTTATTTTCCTATCTGCCGCTCCTTTCTCCCCTAATTTCCCGGCACTACTAACTCTTCTCTTTCTTCGTCCCAATCCCACCATACACCTTCTATCTGTATTCTGCTATACTTAAACCATGTTCTTTTCCCCTTATGTCCTTCCTCTTCCGCCATTTGCCTCAACTTATACTGCATATTCCTTTCTGCCCATGTCAAATCAATCTCTATTCTCTCCGTGCTTCCATATAACAACCTCTGCTTTGTCATCACTTCCCTCTTATGTTTCCACTTCTTTAGTTTCACTAGTACCATATTTCTCCTCTTCACATTTCTTTCCCTACACTTCGAATTTCCTCTATCACTACTTTAGCATCTATCCTCTTTAGCACATCCTTCACTCCTTCCCTCAATTCCTTTCCTCCTAATCTTAGACCCTTTATCACTATGTTTTTCTTTCTTTCATCTTTTTCTTTCCTTTCTTATCTTCTTCATATTTCTCTAAGCCTTTCCTTCTCAATATTCCCACTCTCCCCTTCACCCAACTCCCGGTTTGATTTTTGAATATTCACTATCCTATCTTCGAACTGTGCTACCTTCTTATCATGCTCATCCTGGTTTTCTAATCTTTGTTCTAAAATCTGCATCCTTTTTTTCAAATTTTTCCTAACTTCTTCCCATGTCGGCATCTCTTTTCTAAGTTCGGCCATTTCTTTCCTAATCTCTTGTTTTATTTCCTCTCCTCTTTCTTCCTGCCTTTTTTCGTTCATCTGTATTACCTCTATCATCATTTCCCGCATTTCTTCTAGCTTTAACTTTTCAACTTCTATTGACCCTCTATGTTCAACTTTGTCTTTGTCTACCTCCTCGTCTTTCTCCCCCTCTCTATTTTTATCTTTCTCCGGTGGTGTTCTGATCATTTTCGGGTTTTTTTTGTGTGGATCTTACCTCTATCTTGTCTTCATTACTTCCTCTTCCCGCCCTATCACTCTTCCTACTTATAAATGGTTCGATTGAGCCGAAACTACCCGCCCTCAATCTCTCCGTCTCTACCGTTTTCTTATATTGATCCCTCTTGTTGTCTCAATTATCGGCGCACAGAATACTTCCTTATCTGAATTAATCAAAACGATTCGAAGCAACCTCTGTCCGTATCGCCTTAAGTAACTTGCGTAGCTTCTGTCTCCACGTCGCTACCTCACCCTGCTAATCGTACCTTCTTCCGTGTTCCTATCTCCCTATCCCTCCCTGCTGCCGCTACTCGGCTGCATCTCTCTTCGCACCCTGCTCCTCACGCTAAACAACGTAACCTCTCAGCCGACCGAAAATAGTCTCAAACTGTCAAAACATCACATAACTCTTCACTTTCATTATTTTGAACATCCAAACCCTCACTCACAAAACCCTCTAACACACTCCTCCCATCAACTCACCTCAAATTCCGCATGCAATTTTACTACAATTAGCACCACTCAGTTGCCGCCACCTGAAACTTTCATGCCAGAAACGGAAGTCAACAAATTTCCATAACTTTCATAAAGCATTATAATTGTCCTTTTAAATCTCAAATTCTCTTTCTTTAAAATATTAACCTTTATGACTTCATTTTTTCCAAAAAGTAATTCTAATTATTCCGCTTTATTGGGACCGTTTGTGAGTTCTATGGTTTAACTCAATTTATAAGTAACTCTTTTTTCTTCTTTCGTAAAAATATTAAAAATGTTAATTTTCAAATTGGAATTATACAATTTTTGAACATAATTCAAATTATTATCATTTACCTATTATATCATACAGTATCAAGCGACATTAAATGTGATTGGATAGATTTTTCTAAATTAAAAAATGGAATTTCTGTATTTAAAAAAATGCAGTGTCATTTTAAGTGCGGAAAATTGAAGAACTTTAAATTATAGACCTTTAAAATGTAATCATTAGCTTTAATCTAAAATCGTTGGAGATGAAATGATTTCGAAATGGAAACTTTCAAAATTAATGAATTTAATCTTGAAGCGTTAAAAATAAAACAATTCCAAACATCCTTTGAAACTGAAGTATTCTAAAGTTAGGATCTTCAAACTAAGTCACTAGAAATTAGTCCTTTTCAAATTCCGCATTACGCTTTTTAAAATCCTCTCATTTTAATCTAAAGTGAAAAATGAATACCTTGAAAGAAAATGATCAACCATATCCGTGCAAGGGTAACAACTTCATGTTGAAGACAATTTTATAGGAGTCAAACTAACTTTTACTCATAAACTGTCATAGTGACATGTTATAAAAAGTCGTCACACAAAAAACAGTTAAAAATTGAGCGGAAAATTATTTTTATTAAACTTAGTTTATCTATTTTTTCTCTTACAGAATTAAGTTCGCAGTCCGGTCAGGGCGGTTCTATTCCTGGCCAATCTCGCTCTCAACCTCGTACCAGATCTCGATCTGCACCTCTGAAAGTTCCTGCTATTTTTGAGGGCAAGTTAGTAACACCATCACTGTCTTTTCCTGAACATGTTATTCTAGTGAAGTCATCTAAATCGTCTGATGGCTTTGTCTTCTTACCACCAATCACTAAATTTATCACACTAGCAAATGAACGTGGTGATGTCTTTGGAATTTTTGGCCGTAAGGATCGTCTTCGTAGAATATATGATTTTACTAAAAGGCAGGTGACTATAAATATGAACGAAGCGCACCAAGGCATCTGGCGGATAAAGGAACTTAAGGATGACGAAATCACGTTTTTGGACGAGACTCGTAATCGAGATGATGATGTAAAAGCCCATCCAACTGTTCCGGCGAAACCTAAATCTTTTCCAGGTTCGCGAAGATTTCTGAATATTTGAAAAATTATCAAGATCCCCATCGAGATTTTGAAACTATTTTTAAGTCGCTTAACCCTAGAATCTCCGAATACCCAGTAAAGAATCGTGTCATGATCAACCTGCAATTCGTTTTTTCAATTTCGGTTTCAGTTGACAATAATTTTATTCGGAATGGGTTCCTCAGAGGGCCTTCAGGTCTTTTGTAAAATAAATTAAGGATTATATATTGTATATTGCAGTAAGAACGCTAAACTAAATTCGAAATTAATCTGTTTAATTTATTCGTTGTTTGACCAATCCTATCTCCATTATTTCTCCTTGTGAAGTCAAAATCTAGTTTGTCATTGATGGCATCAATCTTTTTCGTAAATCCTCCACGAATTTTGTATTTAGTTAAAAAATCTCTCCCCAATGCAATTTGTATTAATAGAAGATTTTTAACGTTTCTGACGTGATCGTTTATCTATAATTACTCCTCCTTCAAAACTTATTCCTTCATTATCAGTTGATATGTCCTCTTCACACTCCCATAATTTATGATTGAGAAAGCATTAGAATTGTCCGAAATTTCACACCACAGTTTTTCAACGGATCTCCACGTTTTGAGACCCCTGAAGCCGAAATTCAAGTTTTGGTGATGGCGCCTGTCTGTATGTCTGTCTGTCTGTCCGTCCGTCCGTAAACACGATAACTATCGAAAAAATGATCGGATCAAATCGAGCTTTGGTACACTTTCTCTGGGTCCTAAAAGGAAGAAGAAGTTCGTCAATCAGCATTACTTGGTCAATTGTTATGGTTTTATCCATCGAAAATGCTGTCCAAAAATTGAATATTCCGTTTTTACGCCAAAGGACGGCAGATACGTAAAAGCAGTTGAAAAAAAGAATTAAAGATCTTCAAAATATATACCATTTTTGTTTCAAACATTTTTGATAGGACTCGTTTTTTAGGTCTTATGCATCGAAAATGAATAAGTCGAAAATTCTAATTTTAAGCCAAACGACGACAGATAAGTAAAAAGGTTAAAAGGAAGAATTATAGCTTTTTAAAAGACCTATAATTTTTCTCAAACTTTTTTTTTAATAAAACCTGACATTTTGGTTTTATTTATCGAAAATACTATGCAAAAATCAAAAATTGAAATTTTAAAATACACAATGCAAAACATGGCAAAAAGTCTAAAGGGTCCAACAAAATTTATTTGAACTATTTTTTGATAGGACTTGTCATTTTGGTTTTATTTATCAAAAATAATATGCAAAAAAAGTCGTGATTTCCAATTTCGGACCAACGAAGTGAGATATAGAATGAAAATTTATCGAGGAAATTCGATGAAAAATGCTATGAAAAATTCCTATTTTTAGCATAATAACGCGAGATAAGAAAGAATATCTATTGAAATGATTGTAGTCTTTTATTGTAAGGTAATTTTGAAAATAAATATACATTTGAAAACGTCTGTTAAAAATCGAGGGCGTACCGTGAGTGTCACGATGAGTATGCGTACAGAGCTCTAAGCAATTTAATCTTTAACTATACTTCATTACATAAAAAATGCAGAGTATGGAGATTCATACAAAAGTTGGGATCTAAAAGAGATGTTTTTGATGAAGTCTCATTCAAGTATACTGAGTGCAAAAAATAAATGGTCAAGCGCGGGGCACGAGGTAACCCATTATCGAGCGAGAAGCACGAGATCCGACAGACGCGCGACCTAGGCGTGTTCAAAGTTGCAAACGAAGCGAGTCGCCATTAGGTTTTTCTTTGTTCAAATAATCATTGGCGCATTTTTCTAACCCGAACTCCATTCCAATCTCTTTAATGTACTCTTTGACAATGTCTAGAGCCAGATTTAGTTTCTCTTGATTTTTAGCGTAGATCTTAAGATCATCCATGTAAAATACATGACTGACCTTATGCTTTCTATATCCAGGTTTGCCGCAGAGGTACCCTTCGGAATGGCGAAGTGCGAGAGATAGTGACCATAATGTGAGGCAAACGAGGAGAGGGCTTATGGTGTAGCCCCAAAAACACATCTCTCTGAAAGGTGATACTGTTCGTGATCACACGATGTTTTCCAGATGAGATAGTAAATCTGGTTTTCCAAAGCGGCATTAATCTCTCTATGCATCTCACGATGTGTGGATGAATCTTTAAGCTTTCGAACAGACAGATCATAAGTCTATGGGAGGTTGAATTGAAAGCTTTCCGGTAATCAATCCAGGCCATCGATAGGTAACGCTGATAGGATGCTGCGTGTTTACAGACGCATTCATCGATGAGCAGGTTTTCCCAACATCCTGCTATGCCTTTCTTTGGGCCGCGTTGTTCGTGCATTCCGCGCCACACAGGTCCAATTGTCCGAACAATCCTATCATTTATGATTGCTGTGAAGATCTTATACAGTGTGTTCAGAGAAGTTATTGGCCTGTAAATCTTAGGGTCAGCTAAGTTGCCCGTCTTTGGCAGGAGCACTGTGTTCCCTTCCACCAACCACTCCGAAATAGGCTCTTCCGATTTTAGATATGAGGAGAAAATGCGGGCCAGATGCTGTTAGGTTCAAGTCAACTTCTTTCACCAGAAGGTCTTGATACCATTTGGTCCAGGAGCGGAATAGTTCTTCATGCCTCTTAATCCGTTTTTCCCCTCCTCGGTAGTGATAGGTGGGCATTACTGCTCAGGTATTATGAGGGCACAGCACACCTCCTTAAAGCTATTTATATTATTTGAGTAATTTTTCAGTGGACGCTGGATTTCGTAGACTTCTCTCCAAAGTGCCTCGACCTCCTCTGGTGTGGGCGGGTGGACGACAGTAACAAGAGGGTCTCGGAAAAGTCGAGATGTGTCAGACAAAAACTGTTGATTTTCTCTGACCCACCTCTCTTTTCGCTCTAGACTTCTCCTGGCGTTATATAGTACTCGTATTCTGTCAACAATATGCTTCCTGGGGGTCAGTAGCTTTGACTTGATGAGTGTGTGATGACAGTTCCGCAGTTCGCGCGCGAACTGTCAAACACTGACAGTGAAAGTCCTGCCAAATGTTATGTAGTCAATCACAAACTGAAAGCGGGACTAATGCACAGGCCGAAATACCGTGGGTACTAACTGCGCTAACACGATACTTCTTGTCGAAAAGATAACGAATGAGCCTTTTGTCCCTGAGCATGCTCAGGATTAACCTGATTGAGATATCGGTTGGGATTCCAAATTCCGTCGCGATCACCCCGCCGGTCAACATATTTAATCTTGAGGGTGCGTTCGCAGTCACGGGCATGATGTTGATATGGAAGGGCTCCAACCCTGTTAGTGTCCTCAACGCTACCGCATGTGTCGCCTTCGCGGTACCAGTAACGCCTTTTAGAACCAGTCCCCTGATTCTTTTCAGTCGGGACTTCACAGTGGACAGTGTTACTGCTACACCAGACCACCGCCGTATAGGTTAACCTGGGTACAGGTTAACTTGGCTCGTTAAAGCTGTTGGCTAATTACAACCTTGGGTGGGAGCTAAGATCAAAGTGATCGGCAGCACAGACCTCCCCAGGCCAGTAAAGTGGCTGGATTGGATTCCAAGTGTATCCGTGGAACCGACAGCATTATTTGAAACGATAGCAATTCAACATTCAATCATTAAAACAGAAAGATGGAAGATTATCGATGTCAAGGCGAGTAATCAAGATACCCAACTTGTAATAACTGCAGAGCCGAGAGTGGTCGAGTCTTGAGATGATCGAATGCAGGCCTCACTATGGGTTGGAGAGGATCAATATGAAGATCTTCTCAAAAACCAAGGTTACACTCGTAGACAGATCGCCGGATTTAATTTCGGAGAAGGTCGAGTAGGCATCTGAAGGTTAAAATGGACACTAGATTTCCCCCTTCAAATCTGGATTTTATCCAGATGAACCTTCATCATGTTAAAGGAGCGTCTGTTATATTAAACAGCGTCTGCTATCTTAAGCAGATATTTGACAGCGGATCAAACGGCTTTTGCCTTAATACAATAACCTTGAGCTTACCAGGCAAAAGCTAGAGGATTAAATAACAAGAGTGGATCAGTCATTTATGGTAGTTCCGTAGAAACACCCAGGACATCACTTTATGTTAGAGGCGATAATAAGTGTATTTTATTACCAATATTCTTTTCTAGAGACTTGCTAGCAATAAAGATTGAACACCAGTTAGTGGGCAGGCGCTAACCTATGGTGCTTTGCTCAGCGTACCTACCATTTGACTCCCAGGACAACCATCTGCGGAATGGCGAAATCTGGAGAATGGGATACTTATAGGGAGGATCTTCAAAGCTTGATTGGTACTATACGGGGCACAATAAAGTCTATTAAACAAATAGAATTTGCTGTCGACATCCTACGAAAAGGTATGAACAAAGCGTATGAGGACAATTGTCCTCTTCGTATTGAGAAAACAGACAGGGATGCTCCCTGGTGGAATCTTAGACTGGAAAACCTGAAAAAGGATATTCGACGCCCTTTCAACAGGTCTAAAAAGAATGGGAACTGGAACTTGTGCAGGGCAATCTTAACAAGATATAATAATAAGATACAAAATGCCGTCAGGGACTCATGGAGGGGCTATTTTCAGAGAATCGAAAACATACCTGACACTGGTAGACTTCAGAGAACCTTGAGGGGTTACTCATCATGTCAAGTGATGGCATTTATATTACTTTCGGGTAAAATGGCTGAGACTTTTAGCGAAATCCTTGAGCACCTAATGAGGGTACACTTCCCAAGCTCGGAGTTGTATTACACGAACGAGTGGGCGGACCATGAGTCATACCCCCCAGGAGAAAAAACTTTTAGAGCCAGAATGAAAGATTGGAAAGTAGCTAGTCCTATTATCAATCATTCAAAATTAGATGGGAAGTTAAACAATTAAAACCATTTAAAGCTGTAGGAGATGATGAAATATTTTCGGCAATAATTCAAGAAGGATGTCAGTCCTTGGTGGATATATTGTGCAAAATCTGTCGGGCATACTTGTCAATAGGATACACCCCGGTAGCATGGACGAAGGTTAAGGCTATCTTCATTTCAAAGCCGGGCATGGAACCCTACTATGAGGCAAAATCCCTTAGACCGATCAGCTGGACCTCGTCCATGCTGAAAATACTAGAGAAATTAGTGGACCTTTACTTGAAAGAGAAAATCCTAATGGAAAAACCTCTTCATAGAAATAGATTTACCTCTCAAAAAGGCAGATTTAACATAGACGCTCTTATATCTGAAGAGATTACTTCCAGTCTAGTCTGGAGTTGCCCTCAAGTATTTCTCAAGGTTTCATAGAAGAAGTGGGTAGATAACAAGAAAGCAGATGCACTGTCTAAGACGAGAGCTTCACGGCCCCTGATTTGTCTGAAACTCTACTAACGAATACTAACTGACCTAATGGGAGATGTTTAAATTCTAGTAGGTTCGTACCTAGGACTCTTAACAGAATGGATGCCTTTCTCTAGATATATTCCAATGTTCGTTTTAGAAAACGAAGATTACATCTTATACTGGGATGTTACTATCAGACATATCATTAGATCCGAGCTAAACGACCCGATATCGTAATTTGAGAAAAAAAAGGTGGAAGAGTCTACAACATCGACATTGCTTGTCCACTTAACCGAAATTTGCAGGCAAGCTATACAACAAAGATCCACAAGTATAGCGAGCTAAGGCATGAAGTAAAGACAATATGGAGGAATGTGAAACCTGCATCTATTCATCCTTTTATGATTTCGGCTACGGACAATGTGCACACCAGATGCACTGAGCATCCTGAACATTTAGGAATCAGTAGGGTACCGGCAGCAGCTCAGAAGGCGGTTTTATTAAAGACCTGTCGCATTGTAAGAAAGTTTCTAGACGATAAGGGAGCAAGCTACTAAAAACCTATAGAGTTATACATGGTAGCTCTAAGAAAGCATCCAGAGGCGACAGTTGTCACCTTCAACACTCGCAGCCGCTGTATAATGATGACACCGGTCAAAGAACAACTGCAAACTACACCGTGCTCCTAATTTTCAACCTGCAACATCATCGTAAATAATTTCAAACATCGTATTAAAATGTCTTATAACAACCTCATCTTAGTCCTTGACTTTGTCCGTGGCTATAATGAAAAACCGGATTCACCCGAGAACTAATTAAAAAAAAATAATGGCGTTTGTGATGAAATTTGCTCAGAAGACCGAGCAATGCAGCTTAAACAACAGGTTAATTTGGCAATTGATGTTTTGCCTCAAACTGTTGATGATCCAGCACCACCACATCCTCCAGAGGCAGATGGCGTAATACAAACAGAGGCAGAAGCAGAGGTTCAGCAAACAAGAAGGCGATCAAAATGGACATACCATATGAACAGAGATGTTGTGCGCCTTTATTTTTTGGCAGAGAAAAGTGGGCAATCAGTGGAAAAATCATCCACTCTTCTTACTTAAGTATTCTAGAGCTAGCCACAATAATAAATGAGCAGAATCTAGCAGGCCAAAAACGCTCAATATCTGTAAACAGATTATTTTCGGCTGTTGAAATAGCTGCCATCAAAATGGAAGCGGAACAGCAGCTTCCTATCGGTAAACTCCCTTTGGAGGATGCGAACAACGAACACCTGATTGAAGCTGAAGGCATAGGTGCTAGAGATAATGAACATCAAGTACCGGATTCGCTGGAACCACATCCGGGCATTAATAACGTTGGTTCAAACAGCGACATCCCAGAAAAAATACAGCACCCTGAAAGGAATTTTAGTCATGCTTAACTACAGTTCAGATATGAACCTCTAGGCAGATCGAAGATGGTGCTATCGTGAACTGTGTGTAAAGCAAAAAAATCAGCCAGACACCGAAGTACCTCAATTGGAAGACATGACGGGTGTTTGGGGAAAAACTAACAGAAGCAAATTGGACACTGCGTGGTTCCAACTAGAGAAAGCAAGAGCAAGCAAAAGCCCTGAAATGGAGCTAACTAACATCACAGCTTCAGGTCCGGACATTGTGCACAAATTCTGGTAATGTGTATTCAGAAGATCATCGAACACACAGATCTGATGCAAGACTTTATGCTCTATGTTGCCTGAAAAATCAGACGCTCAAAGTCCATCTGAATTTATACCAATAGCCTCTTTTCCAACAATTTATAAATTCATTAAAGCCATCAGTGCAGATAAGGTATATTCTCACTGCGACGAGAATGACATCATAACAGAAGAACAAAAAAAATGTTGTAAAAACTCGCGGGCAGTAAAGATCTGGCCACCCTAGACACTGTTGTCATGGCGCAGGTTCGTAAAGATCAAAGAAACTTGTACATGGCTTACATTGACTACAAGCAAGCGTTTCCATCCTTCTGGCGGCGATAAATAGGTACTGTAGAACGATTGGTATGAGCTTTGAACTGGAAAAGCGTGCCTGAGTTCACCTACACCATGGAAGACTAGAAACTACGTCATCGCGTGACGATCAGGATGTTCAACTCATAGGCGGAAATACCAAATGTGCGTTTTTCAAAAACGGCACTTGAAAAAAGATATGGCCAAATTCTCAGAAATATTTGGGCTTCCGAATTATTTGGGAAGGATAAGATCCAGGTGACCTATATGCTGGCCGTTCCTAAATAACTCTAAACGTTTGGTGCAGTAAAATGGAACGTCGATGAGTTGAAGAAACTGACCGAAGCACACGCAAGATGATGACAATCCATCGAAGTCATCATCCTAGATCGTCCGTACCTCGAAAATACCTCACACCTCTCTTATGCGACTCGCACATCAATATAAAGTTGTTAATACTGCGGTGTTTCTACACCGTGCTGCAGATTGGGCCGCAGAGGATCTTGGCCATATTTGATACCAGCGACACTACACATGGCCTAGCCTCACTTGACACCTTTCATGCTCAAAAGTCGTGTACAGGAAGCAGAACATTCGCTTCTACTAAGAGAACGTGCTAACAGGCCCCTTCATGGTGAATTCTACGGCATTATACGTAGAGAAGATTTATCGATGGGTCTATCCAACATGTTTCTCAAGTCTGGTGGATTAAGATTGGAGAATAAGGGATTTCTTTTTGCCTGTCAAGAGCGCGTTATGGAGAACTAAGTTTACCGCGGGCGCATAATGAATGTACATGTAGGCGATACCAACTTCCAAGCGTGCAAGCAAGAGCCAGAAACACTTGGACATTTCCTCAGTGGATGCTCAAAGTATGCATGCTACGTGTACATAGAGAGACACAATGCGGCTCTAAAAGTGTTGTACTACCATCTTAGGCACTTATTTAGTGTTGATCTTGATAAGAAGATTCTTACTTCTTCATTTGAGTAAAAATAAAAAATAAAATAAAAGGCTTTAAACTACTCAAAAGACATTTTACCGCCCGGGAGTAAAGTTAACTTGATCAACGAGAAAACTTTTAGAATTAACAATTGAAAATCAACTAGAAAAATAACTTCACATAGCTCACAAGTGGCGTGATTAACTGAAAATCTAGACTGCAGAAAATAAATCTCAGAGGTCATTAATTAGGTAATAACTTTAAATTCAACATTGAACAGTAAATATCATATAAATTTATGGTAATGTATGTGTGGAAAAAACTCCCAAAAATAATGGTACAATAAAATAAGGCAATAGTTTATACAACCAAAATTAACAATCTCACGACTCAAATCGGTGAGAGATTAAGGGTCAATAATTTACAAAAGAAAAAAATACATAGCAAAAGAAATTCGGCCACGTCTGCTTGGCACTTTAGAGTAAATATTATAAAAGATTTTATACCTAAACACCGAGCAGGGGAATACAACTCAGAGCGACACTTCCGCCCTGGAGCATCGGGCAAACAAATTTCTCTCTGCGTCTACTGACGCCATTGAGAGAACAAATATAAACTCAAACACTAACAAAAAAATAACTTAGATAATGGCCCCCAAGTTTACAGATAATCCTGAGCAGCGTTGACCAGTAAGTGTCAACGGATCCCAATTTCTCCCCTCCTGCCCCAGGTACAGGATTTGGAATGCGGGAGTCACACCCATATTCTACCCCCCCCCCC
>CAKNWU010207369.1:0-10876 GCA_932072015.1 Andricus quercustozae | reverse complement strand
ACAGTGATTGATGGACATTCCTCCTCAGATTTTATGAGATTGTTGCAAAATTCCTTGAAGAGGATGATATTGTCAGTATCTTCTTTCAACTTTAGTGTTTTCGGGATCTTGGTTACCTCTCTCCAAAAAGTCTCTACCTCGTTGGGCTTGGGTGGATTTTCGACAGAAAGAGGGTGATAATTGAACAGGCGAGATGGGTCATCGAGAAACTGTTGATTCCCCTGATCCATCTCTCCCTCTTCTGTCTTCTCCGCCTTGCGTCAGATAACAGCCGTATTTTGTCAACAATATGCTGCTTGTTTGTCAGAAGCTTTAACTTGTTTAGTGTGTAATTCAAGATCCTTAGTTCTTGGGCGAACTTTCGCACCCTTTCCGTGAGCTTTTGGTCTTTTTATACATCGTCGGTTTGAGCCTTCGATTTGAATCATCCAAAGATCTCGCAGCACCTTAAACTGAGCAATTGATGGTCCAGAGGTCGGACTCTTGCGAGATTTCTCCACGAAGGGAGGCATCCATTTGAGCCAGATCTTGGGGCTTAGGAGGAACTTGCATGTTAATGTTCCTTCTTGTCCTGAAATCGTGATCATCTCTCAGAAGGTGCCTGCTTTCCGCGTTTGGTCTTAATGTCGCTTCCTCATCTTCGGCTGCAACTTTATCACGCAGCGGTTGGGGAAGCAGCTCTGGGTGTTTTTGGCACCACAGAGTATGCATACACGCCACAAAGCCTCGGCGAACAGGGGTAATGCTGGCGTCGTAGCAGTCTACCAAGTCATCCTTGAGTTGATTCGTCCACTCAATGTGGGCGTTTCGCCGGTTCGTCGTCGTGTTTCCATCTAAATTATTTTCAGCACCCCCAACTCTAGGATTACACAGGACCACAAAATCTAAACGCTTGCAACACGATCCAGACTAGGTGGGTCTTATATTTTCGGGGTCGCTGAATTCGAATCCGTTGTCCGGTTGGGCCCGTCAGGTCAGTTCAAGGTCAAACTTACAAAATTCGTCGCTAACCAATTAAGTCAGGGTACCTATACGTTTTCGGGGTCGCTAAACTCGAATTCGTATTCCGTTTGGTCCCATGAGGTGAGGGTCAAGGTCAATTTAAGGTCAAACCTACCAAATTCATCGGTAACCAAATAAGTCAGCTTACCTGTAGGTTTTCGGGGTCGCTGAATACTAATCCGTGGTCAAGGTCAGTTCAAGGTCAAACTTACAAAGTTCATCGCTAACCAATTAAGTCATGGCACCTATAGGTTTTGGGGGTCGCTGAATTTAAATCCGTTGTCCGTTTGGTCCTATCAGATCAGGGCCAAGGTTAATTCAAGGTCAAACCTACCAAATTAATCGCTAAACAAATAAATCAGGGTACTTATAGGTTTTCGGGGTCGCTGAATTTAAATCCGTGTTCCGTTTGATCCCATCAGGTCAGAGTCAAGGTCACTTCGAGGTCAAACTTACAAAATTCATCGTTAACCAATTAAGTCAAGGTACCTATAAGGTTTTCGGGGTCGGTGAATTCCAATCCGTGTTCCGTTTGGTTTGACCTTGAATTGACCTTGACTCTGACCTGATGAGACCAAACTTACAACGGATTTGAATTCAGCGACCCCGAAAACCTATAGGTATCCTGACTTATATGTTTGGCGGTGAATTTTGTAGGTTTGACCTTGAATTGACCTTGACACTGAATGGATGGAACCAAACAGATAACGTATTCGAGTTCAGTGACACCGAAAACCTATAGGTAACCTGACTTATTTGGTTAGCGATGAATTTTGTAGGTTTGACCTTGAATTGACCTTGACCCTGACCTGATGGGACCAAAAGGACAACGGATTTGAATTCAGGGACCCCGAAAACCTGTAGGTACCTTGACTTGATTGGTTGGCGATGAATTTTGTTAGTTTGATCTTGAACTGACCTTAACCCTGACCTGATGAGACCAAACGGACAACGGATTCGAATTCAGCGACCCCGAAAATATAAGACCCACCTAGTCTGATCCGTGTTGCAAGGGTTCAGATTTTGTGGTCCGGTGTTATCGGCATTGCTCGCCTACCCATTGACGGGTGCTCTGCGTGTTCGATCGTTTTGAACCGCATTTACAACGTTTTGGTGTTTTGGTTGTGTCATTGTTCTTCCCAAGAGCAGCTAGGTTCATTCAGCTTTCGGCACGTTTGTTACGCCTCCGCTTTGAGGTTATTCCTTCGGGACCATCCCTGGACAATTGTGCGTGACTGCTTATTAATTGATGTAACCATATTCAGAAGAAACCCTTTGTACAGGGACCCTCTATCCGCAACCCGAGGACGCGTTCGGTGACTTTGTCATAGGCCCTTCAGTTCTATTCCAAAGGAATCGAAACCGAACGCATCCACTTAGGGGTTATTCGTTTGCGACTGCTTATTAATTATTGTAACCATATTCAGCAGAAACCCTTTGTACAGGGACCCTCTATCCGTAACCCAAGAACGCGTTCGGTGGCTTTGTCATGGTACCAAGAGTTTCTGCTGAATATGGGCACAATAATTAATAAGCAGTCGCGGACAATTGTTCAGGGATGGTCCCGAAGGAATAACACATAAGCGGATGCGTGATAACCGTGCCGAAAGCTGAATGGCACCTGGGTGAGGTGTCTCAAACGGTGACTCTGGGATACTGGGCGACCGCGCAGAGTAGCAGCCGTATCCTTTATGCGGGGCTCTACAAGGATGGATGAACCCTTTTCCCTAGCTGCTCGTGGGAATAAAAATGATAACACCAAACATAGTTGTAGTAAGTGCGGTTCAAAACAATCGAACGTGCAGGGCTCCCCCGACAATGGGTCGGACAACAATGCCGACTATCCTAGAGTAGGGGGAGCCAATCAAGATGAGGTCAATGCGATTGACCGCAAGAATCTTGTTACTTTTAAGTGGATGGATTGACTCAGGGACGACCTGCTGGAGTGCTATGATACCAGTATGGCCCTGAAAGGAAAGGTTACGTGGCGCGCCTGCATACTCTGTAGTGCGAGATAAACCCAGAGCTCTCGCATTTTTCGCAGTAACGTCTACGAAACCGTGCCGAGGAACTCGGAAAAGGGGGTTATATAAGCGGAGCGCCTACTCAACCGCAGCCAGAAGAAGCCGGCAGCAGAGAAAGAGAGGCGGAACTGAGACCAACCGCGAGCAGGCATCCAATAGAGGGTGAGCGATGCTTGAGGACCCAGAGAAACATCAACATTCAGGTTTCTCTTAAGACCGAAGATCTGGCTGAACTGGATGACGAGCTTCGTGGAGATTTTTTCAAAGAACCCGACCTCTGGACTATCAATTGTAGTGTGTATAATGCGTTAATTCTTATTTACCCGCATTCAGTGTGTGATTGATTACATAACATCTGCCAGGACTTTCACTGCCAAGGTTCGACAGTTCGCGCGCGAACTGCGGATCTATCATAAAACACTCAAAAAGTCAAAGCTACGGACAATCTGGCAACATATTTTTGACAGAATACGAGCACTGTCTAACACTAGGAGAAGTCTAGAGCGGAGAGAGAGGTGGGTCAGCGAAAATCAACAGTTTTGTTCTCACCCATCTCGACTCTTCCAAGACCCTCCAGTTACTGTCGTCCACCTACCTACACCAGAGGAGGTCGAGGCATTTTGGAGAACATTCTGCGAAGTCCAGCATCCACTGAAAGAACACTCGAAGAATATAAATAGCTTCAAGGAGCTGTGCAGTGCCCTCATAATACATGAGGAGGAATGCCCACCTATCACTGTCGAGGAGGTGAAAAACGTATTAAGAGGCATGAAGTACTATTCCGCTCCGGGACCAGATGGTATCAAGACCTTCTGGTGGAAGAAGTTTCCTTCTACACACTAGTATCTGGCCTGCATTTTCACCTCATATCTAAAGTCGGAAGAGCTTATTCCGGAGTGGTTAGTAGAAGGGCGCACAGTGCTTCTGCCGAAGACGGGCAACTTAGCTGACCCGAAAAATTAGAGGCCAATAACTTGTCTGAACACACTGTATAAGATCTTCACAACTATCCTAAATGATAGGATTGTTCGGAAAATTGGACCTGTGTGGCGCGAGATGTACGAACAACGTGGCTCAAAGAAAGGAGTACCAGGATGTCGGGAGAACCTGCTCATGGATAGATGTGTGTGTAAAGACGAAGTGGAACTTGGCTGCAAAGACTGACCCCAAATATTCGGTTAAAATTATTGTCCTTGTAATCGGTGTTTTCTGAGGTGCGAAACTACCAGTGGTTCGGAACCTTAAAGCCATACCCGCGTGCCAAAAACATGCGAAGGCACTTGCGAGAAGGATGCCGGCTTGCCATTATAATTTCGTCGCCACCTGAGGCCTCTCAGCGTTACCTATCGATGGCCTGGATTGATTACCTCCACTTGATTTTGATTCAACCTCCCATAGACGTATCATCTGTCTGTTGGAAAGATTTACTATCTCATCTGGAAAACATCGTGTGATCACTTACAGTGTCACCTTTCAGATAGGTGTGTTTCAGGGCAACACCATGAGCCCTCTCCTCTTTTGCCTCACAGTATTGTCACTATCTCTCGCATTTCGCCATTCCGAAGGGGACCTCTGCGGCAGACCTGGAAATCGAAAGCATAAAGTTTCTCATCTATTTTACGTGGATGATCTTAAGATCTTTACTAAAAATCAAGAGAAACTACATCTAGCTCTAGACATTGTCAAAGAGTACACTCAAGAAATTGGAATGGAGTTCCGGTTAGAAAAATGCGCCAAGGTTTATTTGAAGAAAGGAAAACTTGATGGCATCCCGCAAGACCCTGAGCTCGTCGACAGAAGCGCTATACGACACCTTGGCGCTGGAGAGACCTATACATGCCTGGGCGTGCCGCAGACGAAGGATGAGCTCAGATCCCTCGATATCGGGTCTTGAAAGGTTATGCACATGAACAAGAGCATGCACCTTAAATCTTCTGTTCCGCGACTTAACATCTCACGCCTTCAAGGTGGTCGCGGAATACTAAATCTTGAATATCTTCACAACAGGATTATTCTGGGTGCATCACATATAGTCGCAAATAGACAAGACCATCTTCTTAAAATGGTCAGGAAATACGAAGAAGTATTTCGAAGTATACGAAGTATCCGAAGAAGCTGAAGAAACTTCCGCTAATAGCTCCTGGAGAAGAAGATGCACGGCATCTTCCACAGAAATGTGGAGGATCTATCGATGTCGTATGAGCTAACGTTTGCTTTCCTTAAATCACCAGCATTGAAGTCGGGCACGGAGGGTTTCATTTTGGCATGTCAAGGCGGTGTGATTTCCACTTTAGCATACCGACGCCACATTTTGAGCCAAGACATTCCTGATGATAGCTGCAGAGCGTATCATTCACACCCCGAACATCTAGTTATCCAACTCCTGTGGGAACAGCCTACATCCAAAGACACAATGCGGCACTAAGAGTGCTTTATTACCATCTCTGTCATTCTTACGGAATTAGCCTTAATATCGCTCCGCTAAACGCTCCTAGGGAAATAGAGTCAATTGTCGAAAATGAGAAGTGCCGCATATACTAGAACTTCATATTCTCGACAATTTTTTCTGTTGCACGTTCGAGACCTGACATAGTTCTCCTTGACTTCGAGAAACGACTGATTTTCGTAATCGAATTTTTGGCTATACCAGGAATGTTCTGTTCAGATAGTCGTCCTGATCATCGGTGCTCTTGGAGGAGCCAAGCTTTCACTGGTTAATAGCCTGAAAAGCATCCTTGCGTGTCAACAAAATTCTAAGATACTTGCGGGAAAAATTAAGAAGGCGGTCGTCATGGGGTCGCTCCGTGTACTTAGGGTGCACGAGACTTTTTCCGGATAATCACATTGAGTCTATCGCAGACTCTAATCACCTGTCTCACAATCGTGAGGTGTGGTTACGGCAGAAATATCACCGCGATTTCGCCGGTATTCTACACAGTAACATCTGGCCCGCATGTTCACCTCATATTTAAAGTCGTAGACGCCTGTTTTGCCGTGGCTGGTGTTAGGACGCACTATACTCCTACCGAAAAAGGGCGATTTCGCCAACCCAGAGAATTACGGGCCAATAATTTGTTTGAACACGCCGTATAAGATCTTTAGAGCTGTTCTAAGCGATAGGATTGTTCGGAGAATTTAGCCAGTGTGGGGAGAAATGTACGAACAACATGGCTCGAAGAAAGGTGAAGGAGGCTGCCGAGAGAACCTAATAATTGACAGTGGCGTCTTTCAGGGCGATACCATGAGCCCTCTGCTCTTCTGCATCACACTTCTGCCTCTATCTCTCGCATCACGCATTTCTCCTGGATACCTCTGCGGCGACACTAATCATCGCGAGCATAAGGTCACTCATGTATTTTACATGGATGACCTAAAGATCTATGCTGTTGGTACGAGGAAACTTCCACTTGCTTTACATATCGTTAAGCGATACACAGGAGCGATTGGTATGGACATTCGGTTCGACAAATGTGCCAAGATGCTTCGACCAAGTGCTTCGACAGATTTGGTCTTCAAATCTATGGGCATTGAACGAGGTATCTGCGACTAACATGCTTGCCGTCCCGGTTCTACTCTACTCGTTCAGGGTGGTTCGCTGGACTAAGAACGAGCTTACGGCCCTTGCTATCACCATGCGATTATACATCTAAAAATGGTCAGGAAACAAGAGATGAGTAGCAATGGAGCGTTCCTTTACGAAGCCGAGGAGTAGGTGGCCGAGACCCTGGGCCTGAATTTTAACATCAGAAGTAAGGATAGTGCATTATTCCATTTAGATGCCTCACTTCTAAAATCCGAAGTAAAGAAAGCAGACGCAGGTAGAGAGGACTTCATTTTCACATACCCGGATGGTATTATTTCCACCTTAGTATACCGTAACCGCAGTTTACGTCAAGAAGTTCCCAGAGATAGGTGCAGAATATGTCATGCACACGCGGAGTACTTAGAACACATACTCTCCGGGTGTCACACTCGCGCGGGAACGACGTATCTAAAACGAGAAGTGCTAAATTTTCTAGAACTACGATTTTCGGACAGCACTCTCCGTTGCACACTCGAGGCCGGACATAGTTCTCCAAGACTTCGAGAAACGAACTATATTTTTGATCGAATTCTCGTCTCCGACCGACTAAACATCACTGCCAAGGAGAAGGAAAAGGTGGAGAGGTATGAAGACCTTAAAAGGGAGCTGCAAAGACTGACCCCAAATATTCGGTTAAAATTATTGTCCTTGTAATCGGTGTTTTCTGAGGTGCGAAACTACCAGTGGTTCGGAACCTTAAAGCCATACCCGCGTGCCAAAAACATGCGAAGGCACTTGCGAGAAGGATGCCGGCTTGCCATTATAATTTCGTCGTCACCTGAGGCCTCTCATTTCACGGTCGTGAGACGGGGCCATAGGTGTGATTTACCACGTTTATACTGGGACCCGGTGTAATTTTCATAGATGCTAGTTGCTCCCAGTGAGACCCTGCGGTGGTAGTTTAACCTTTTTTTAAATTATATAGATAATTTAAAAAAAGACAGGTTTTTGAAATTAAATTTATACAGAAAAAAGATCTACTCCTTTCACTCCGCTGGGATTTGAACACTATTAAAAAGAAGACAGATTAAAGTAGTCCGGCTATTGGGTCGGAGACAGAAAATATTGCTTGAAGTTTGAATTACTGCTCATTTGTACTTACTCTCAGGTTATCTGAGGTTAATTTTAGCAAAACATACCGAGGTCACATACCACTGTAAGAGAGAATCCAACAGAAACGAATGACAAATCCGTCTCTCACAGTGGCTGCAGCGCTGTTTCCCATACAGTTCCGTTGAGAGAATGGATATGTGGTCTCGCAGCCGGACTCCAAACCTACAGTTTCTTGAAGGGCCGCAGTATCCGAGCCCACCACCCCTAGGGACGGGTCCACCGATCCATCTGTGAAAACACATGTTGCCCCGGAGAAGTGAGAGCCCACAAATTCAATGAAAAGCGGCTAGGAAGGCGCACAATCCTTGAAAGCCTCGCCAGACTCAAAATCAACAGAGATCTCTGCCAACAAATCACTTCAAAGATCATCAAGGTATCCCGGACGCGATGAATAATCCATGGCCCCCGCAAAGGAGCAAATGGTATCATATGGCGATTGTAGGCCGCATTTATCCTGGTTTACTTTGAAGTTCCTAAACCGAGCCTCAGAGGCCAAATTCCCCAAATTTCCTTGATAAAGGGTTGTTATTCCAGCAGAAATTACAGAGGATGAATCTATTTGCCAACAGAGAACTGCGGAATGACGGGCGTGTCTCGGAAGCCTCGGAGAGGCGAACCGTGATGGGCGTTGAGCTCATACACCCCAAGGCCACCCTGAGACCGCAATGAGACCGCAAGCTCCCGAGCTGCTCCCCTTCGACGAGAAGAAGAGGTTTCGTCTACTAACCAAGAATGAGGCAAGCTTGAACAATCTTACTGGAACCTCAAGACTCCTCAGCTCATCAATCAGGGGCCCCGGCAGAACCACATTGAACGCACCCTTAAGGTCCAATAACAGAGCAAGCGTGCTTTTGCTTCTGCTGAAGCCCGTTATGATGTCCGAAACAACCGAAGCAGCACACGCCATAGATGGCCTGTCGTTCTGAATCCATACTGGAATTGCGGGACCCAGTTAGTATGCTCGGCCAGGATTTCAAGTCTACTATGAATTAATATCTCGAATAATTTACAAAAGGTGGAAATGAGTGAAAACGGCCGGAAGCCTTTCCCACCCGGTTTTATCTTATACGATAGGCCAGTCCTGCCATGGGAAGACTTGGCCTTACATAAAGATAGCGCCTGTTAGTAAATTAATGACGGCTGGCGTGGGACAGCGAGGGAGAAACGTAATGTCACTTTAAAGTTTAGAAATCAGATGCTAAAGTACAATGGTGAAAAACAACCGATATTTTAAAGAGCTGGTTGAGATTCTACTAATGATTTTAACTCATTACTTGACTCAATCCAATTTAACCATGATTCGAGTTCCAGCCCGTAAGTTACTCATATATGTCACCAAATAAATATTTAGTTAGTTTTTAAAACTTAGGCTAGATGTAGGCTCCGGAAGTTACGACCTTGATTCTTCTCCGAAAGATCGATCCCGATGCAACTGAAGGTTTATCTCATCCGACTCCACACTCCACAACACTAAAAGACGATCGAGTCTGGTAAATCACTTCACTATAATCCAGAAGGGAAACGCACGAGACATTGTTCATTGATCACTTCACTTCAGGAAAATAATTTAATCATCCAAATTTTTTAATAATATAACGTTGAAAACATATATACATGTAATGAAACTACCTCCACAAGCAGAAAATGCGTTAATATTCAAAAACTTGAACGCGCCACATTAGCCGCCGCGCCGCATTCGGCATTGGAGAGACTCCTTCACTTATGTTACGTCCTGAATGCGGCTGTCGGACACGCCAAGGTATGTATAGGTCTTTTCAATGTCAAAATGTCTAATAAAACTCATATGCACAAGATCAGGGTTCCCGGGAACGCCAATGAATTTGTCATCGTTTCAGATAAATCTTGGCACACTTGTCCAATCCAAAGTCCGTACCAATGTGTTCGGTGTACACCTCGACGATATTTGAAGCATTTTGAAGTTTCTTTGAACTAGAAGCATTGATCTTCAGGTCATTCATATTAAATACATGAGTGACCTTGAGTGACCAATTCAAACACACAGGCCAATTCAAACAGTCCTGTCGTTTAGGATAGTTGTAAAGATGTTATAACCACCGCAGGGTCTCACTGGGAGCTACTGCCATCTAAAAATGGCAGCGGCTCCCAGTAGGACCGCGGTAAATCACATTCATTGCCACGTCATACAACCGTGAGATGAGTGGTCACAGGACAGGATGAAATCACAACGACAGGCCGGCGAAACCTTCATGTGTTTTGAGCACACGAAGCGACCCAAGGATGACAGCTTTCTGCATCCATTTCACAAGTACCTTGGCATATTTTTGGCAAGCGGGAATGGCTTTAAGGTTACGAACCAGTGATAGTTTCGCACCTCCGAGAGCACCTATCACAAGGACAATTACTTGTACCGAATATTTTGGGTACAGTCTTCGCAGCTCCCTTTTAAGGTCTTGATACCTCTCCGCCTTTTCTTTCTTCTTGGAAGTGATGTTATATTCGGACGGGGCCGAGAATTCGATCACGAATATAGTTTGTTTCTCGAAATCTTGGAGAACAATGTCAGGCCTCGAGTGTGCAACGGAGACTGCTGTCCGAAAATCGTAGTTCCAGAAAATTTTGCACTTCTCATTTCGGACAATTGACTCTATTTCTCTTGGAGCGTTCGGCAGGGCAGGGTCGCGGCCAACACCGTAAGAGCGACAAAGATGGTAATAAAGGACTATTAGGGCTGCATTATGTCTGTAGATGTACGTCGTTCCTGCGTGGGTGGGACATCCCGATAGAATGTGTTCCAGGTACTCAGCGTGTGCACGGCATGCTCTGCACCTATCGCTTGGAACTTCTTGACATAAAATGCGGTCACGGTATGCTAAGGTGTAAATGACACCGTCATGGCATGCAAAAATGAAACCCTCTGTACCTGAATTAAGCCCTGATGATCTGAGGAAAGCAAAAGTTTGATCCTTCGACCAGGACTGTTTTTCTACATTTCTGTGAAAATTTCCGTGCATTTTCTTGTCGAGTAGCTCTTGATGGAATTTTTGAACTCCTGCTTTCTTCACTTCGGCTTTCAGAAGTGAAGCATCTAGATGCAGTAATGTACTTTCCTCACTTCTGATTTTAAAATTCAGGCCAAGGGTCTCCGCCGCTTGCTCCGCGGCTTTGTAAAGGA
>CAKNWU010207147.1:0-12638 GCA_932072015.1 Andricus quercustozae | reverse complement strand
GCTATTTTTACAAATGTGATCCCTGTCACTGCTAACTTAATCTATAATCGCAAGAAATTTATATAAAATAGAAATTTGCCTTTTTATTATTGGCCACAAAATGCTAATTCTAACTCGTAGCTTTCTTTGTCTCAAAATCAAATCAATCTTTTTTATTCTTGTCGCATATTTTACGCTCTCTTTTATTTCTAGTCTACTAAAAATTGTAATTATTTTATTTCAATATTATTTTATCTCGCTCTTTCCTCAAAATTCAACTTCTTTTAAAATATTCGTCGATCGTATCGAATAAACTAAAATCTATCTAGGCAATTGCCTTAAACTCTTAACTGAGATATTCTTAAGACACGATGTCCGTAAAGGAAAAACTCGATTCTACATTTATTATAATATTCACACCTTAATGCTCGATCATTATTTTAACACTCTTTACAATTGCATAGTTTATCGGCCAATTAACTACACAATAGAACTCGAAAAATAACCCTAAATTAGGTAGAGAGAGGTCCAGCTGACACAACTCTTCGCTCGCTTCAATACGTGAGCTGAGCCAAACAACTCGACTACAGGTGTTTTCCTACCTGCGCACCTGAGGGACAAGGAAAGGAATGTCAAAATAAGGATCAATGCCTGTAAAATCTGGTGTCTTCCAGATGGAGAGATTCTCTCTCAGTAAATCTTTATTGCGGGCTTTAATGATCTTTTAGAAGTTGTGAAACCTTCTCGGGGCTTCCCGTTCAAATTTAGTTACTTTTATAGCCAAGTTTAAAGAGTGGACTCAGGCCTCACCATAAATAACTAAGCTTTTGACTGACAAGTGATAAACTCCTAAAACTACCTTCGTCGACCAGCGTACACAGTCGACCGTGCTCTGATCTTCAAGTAGCCTGTAGGAACTATATTTTGACAAGGCTTCACTTTTTATCATGGGCAAATAGCCAAAAGAAAGTCAATCTAAATTCTACTCGGATTTTTCTCCGTTTAAAATTAAAGTCCAACGGGAAAAATACTTAGAGGTTTGCTCAAGGCGCATCGAAATATCCCGAAGGAAGTTAGACAATTTTGTATAGCACGCACAAACATGTTGTTCAGACCGCTGGGTCTCTTAAAGATAGGAGAGGGAAGTTGACTTCCGTCCGATCTTAGAGGAACTTTCTTTTAAGGAGATAAATTTGGGGACTTAGGTTCATTAGGCCTAAGAGCACAAATGTATCCCAAGTTCTCAAAGAGTTGTACTAGAGAATTCAAGAAATAGAATTTCTTGGCTTCCCTTGAGGCACTTCCCAAGACCTGTTGCGTTTGCCACGCAACACTCCCAACTGCGTTGCTGGACCATGCGAGCAGATAGAAACCGGATAGAACCAGAAAGATAATTCCACTATATATTTTTTGATCCTCTTTCTCGGATAGGAACCGGATAAAACCGGATAGATTCCGAAAATATGTATCTGAGACCGAATAGAAACCAAATAGATCAGGATAAAAATCAAATTTTTCCTGCCGGGTTTATATCCGGTTTCTGTCCGATTTCTATATGTTTTCTTTCCGACATTTTTAGCAGGGAATGCTTTTATGTAGAGCCTATGGGTTTTGTGCAAAAATTTTGGTGCCGAAGAATACCTGGATTGGCGATATTGAGGCAATATATCTCCGGTAAGTGCACATATACGTTTCATAAACTTGATAAAAATAACCTATGCTATAATTAACATGTGTTGGCTTTATAACCTCACAACCGTGAATTTTCAAAAAAATAGATTTGTTAGGTAATTCACCAATTATATTTAATGTTTCTCAATAATTTACACGCATAAAACGGAAGCTTTAAACATTTTTTAGTTTAGTTTAGTGAAAGAACTATCTCATTTAGAAGAAATCTTACTACTGAAAAGTTTTTTATTTATCAAGATATAATTTATCTTATACTCATTACAGAATAAATAAAGATTTCTAGGCATTTTTTGTACACTTTATCAATTATTTTATAGATTACAATGAACAGATATTAACATAATTATAAACAATTTTATAAGTTTTTTAATTTCGTCTTCGCTAATATAGAATGTTAAAGTATACCTTTTTTGTGATATTCAACTTGCAAATTATAAAAATTATTAGTTGCAAATTTCTATGTTGATTCAGTTTCAGAATTAGAATGAGCCATGGTCATATAACTGATTTTTCAATGGTTTCACCACTTGGTTTTTGAGTGTAGTACGCCATATTAAAAAACGTTACTAAAAATTTCGAATGGTTTCAAAATATTTCAAAGATTTTAAAATATTTAAAAGGATTTTTTATATTTTACAAAGAGTTCACGGATTTCGAAGATTTCAAAAAGGTGTACACCAGGTTTCAAATATTTCACAACAATTTCACAAAGTTTTTTAAGAACTTTCAAAAGATTTAAAGGATCAGAATGTTGCACTAAAGTAGTATTTTATTTTCTCTTTATTTTCAGCAAGATGGAATGTGCCAACCGATGTGGTATAACAATTGACCTAACAAAACTAAACGATAAAACTTTCAAGCAGCGGCAGGTGTCTCATATACTCTAAAAAAAGTCAAAACAACGTCTTCGGATGATCCTCCTCCATGCAAGAAATCAGCAGCTCAAAAGGCACTCATTGATGAAATAGAGAAATTGAAAATATCCCTAGCGGTACTGAAAGTAAAGCAAGCGCAAGTGAAAAGAATCCATTTACGTACAAAAAACCATCTAAAAGGCAAGGAGCGAATTTCCTTAAACGTAGTTGTTATTGAATCCGCTGAGTCGCTCGAAGAAAACGTAAAAGATAAGGTAGTAGCTTCCTGTTCAAGCGACAAATCATTTCATCCTGTTCTTGATTCCATGTCCAATGGCAATGCAAAATTTACAAAGGAAAAAAAACTCTAGAGTTTAATAAGACACAAATAATGATACATCTAAACCGATCGGCGATAACAATAATGCGATGATCCAACAAAAAAATCTTCAAGTGAAATTGAGAGGCAAAGTTTTGATATAAACTTTCTTGCGAGCAGCGTTAAGATGAAATGGAAATAATCCTAAAGTAAGTGAAGTAGTCAAAAAATAAAAATTTGTTGATAACTAGTGATTAAGGATTAACTGTCGAAAGAATGTTTTTTAAATGCCTTTAAGAAACGTCCATTAAATACGTAAGCATGAAATTTGAAATTATAAACCCTCTGTCCCCTCTATTGTATGAATTCGTAAGATTTTTATGATCCTTTCCCCCCTCTTACGTACGATTTTATATTTTTTACTTATAATATAAAATATTTTAAAGATTTTATGGATTTCATGAGATTTCAAGGGATTGCAAAAGTTTGTGGGTATTTCGAATGATGCCAACAGATTACGAGAAGTTTAACCATTTTTAATTTATTTTGAAACATTTCAAGAATTTGAAGAAATTACCTAGTACAATTTCACAGAGAATCTCAATTTATTCCAGGGATTTTACAAGATTTTAAGGAACTTGAAGAAGTTTAGTAAGATTTCAAGAGATACCGAAGGATTTTCACTGGTTTTGAATGATTTTAATGAAGTGAGAACGATTTCCCCAAATTAAAAATAATATTCTATTCTATTTGCAGAAACAGTAACAAGTTCTAGGCTTCGCGGAGTGTTAATAACAAAACAAGAGTTTAAAGCAGAAATGCAGGAGGTTATGAGGTCTACCAAAAATAAAGGTACCGCAACGCAGTGAAGAAGGCAGAACAAAATCTTTTTACTAACTCTGGAGAAGAAGTAGACCAAGAAAATCTGAGGAAAATAGAAGTCATGCAGGCGGAAATTGAGAAATCTCAACGTAAGTGTCACAATAATAACGGAACGGATGTAAGCTCGATTTTCGGAGATGATTAGAGTTTTAAAAAAAACTACCTATAAACTTAACTTTTCGGCCCTTATAGTAATAGGATAATCAATGTATGCCCCGGGTTACCCCAAGGATAACCCATCCAGATATACTACAAGCCGGCAATTTGGATATCCCCAGGATATCCAGGATGTCTATGGGACGTTTCCGGGATATTCAAATGTCCCACATGGGATATTGAAATTTTTTTATACGTCCCACGTGGAACATTTGAATATCCCAGAGAAGTCCCATAGACATCCCGAAGAGCCTGGTGATATCCCTGGGATCTCCAAATTTCCGCCTTGCAGAGTATCCCGACTGGTTATGCCTGAGATAACCCGCGACATAAATGGGTTATCCTATTACTGTGAGGGAGATATTGCCACACTTATAAGTTGAGATTTGAGACTTCTAGAGATTTTTTAAAAAGTTTTAATTTCATAATGCTGTTGCCAAAACTTCTCACTGTTAGTTTAGAACTAGGTATAAGTGTTGGCATACAGTTCGCTGCATAAAAAAGCGTCAATTTTTATCTAATTACAATGATCAAAAGTTCATTTCATGCCTCGAAAGGTTCTTCACAACTTTTTTTTGCTTAGTTTTTATCAAAGTAACCATTATTTATGAAAACATTTATTCTTAGACTAAATACTCTGTAATTTCTACAAAAATGTGTGATAAAAGTAATCAAATAGTGTTGTTCATTAGGGTTAAATGAAAATTGCATCTTTTACTCAGATTTTAAGCAACAACACAAAAGTCCAAATAACCTTATTGTTAACTAAACAATTTGAGACAAGTGGCAATCGTTAAGGAAATATAAAAGAATTGGTTTCGGGGATAAACCTATTCTTTCGTTGGGCACTTCTCCCGATGGAAAATCAGCATATTAAATAAAAATAATGCTCACTCTTTCGTTTTAATCTGAAAGTATTAATTTTTCTCTATTCTTCTCTTCTTACCGGGTTACCTGCTTCGCTTGTAACATGTTATTGCTTTGAGTGGAAAATACATTGTCACTGGGTGACCATCGGGGAAGTCACTAGTGGCTGCGGTTTTCTGAATCCTGTTACAAGCATGTGACTACTCAGTCTACTAACTGGGTTAGCTGGGTACATACTTTATCTTGAGTTCGTGTTTTTGCTTCTTGCGATATGCGGAGCAACTGTGTGTATTTTTATTGTTCTAAGGTTCTTTACAGTTTGATTATAAATTGATACTAAACGTTTATATTCCATAAGTGAAACTGTACAAAATAGAATGTATAATATGTGACGTTCGCCGAAAGTTTTTGAGTTGCTCTTTTTAATGCAACCATCGACAAAAATTTCCGAACTTTATTATTGCTAATAATTGAGTTGTTAGACACCCGGGAATTCGGGCTTTCGCTCGAGAGCTCGAAACCCCGTGAAACACTTCCCACCACTCACCTCACCAATCTACGCGTCTCATCCATACCCCGTCCGTGAGCCGAGCCGCTATATGGGTGAGAATACATAGTAAGTGGAGAGGGAAGATTTCGTGAGTCTTCCCTCTATCCTAAAAGTCACACATATAAGTAAAAATTGATATTTGTACTGTCAGAGTGATTGTTCGAACAAAGTCTATTTTTATCAGATATTTTCTGGTAGTTTAAGTGCGTTACAACCATAGGTCCTAATCTCAACATTTAATTACCTTCACTTTACTCCACAAATACTAGAATTACATCTTTGTTAGATACTTAGAGCTTACTCGTATTTTGAATCAAGTCTATATTCGGAGTGAACAATTAGCTGATTTCAATACTTTTTTAGTAAAACAATTTTTTGGATTCTAACCCGCGAGCATTCGAAAAGTAGTTTTACACAAAAAGTATCGAAATTAGCCTATTTTTCACTACGAATACATACTTATTATTAAATAGGAGCAGCCCCTAATTACTAATAAGGATGCATTTCTAGTATATATTTATGAAGTAAAATGAGCTAATTCAATTTTGAGGTCAGGACCTATTTCGACGCCCTTGAACTAATATATAACTAATTATTTTTAGAAAATTCAGTGTGTTTCTACTTTTTATAAATAAAGATGCTGTTAAATGTATCAAATTCTCTTCAGTTTAATCCTAATACACAAATATTGTCTTGCACGACGTGCGGCCCATCTGCCACGTATATGCTGACACAGTTGTGTTACATCATGAGCTCCCGCCGTGCATCCAGAATGCGCGCACTGTGCGGGCATTTTATTCTAACTCCGATAATATTTTGTACTTTAATTCTCTTCAGTAAATTATGTTTATCAAGTTTTATTACATGTGCGCTTCAACGTAATGTAGATAAAGCTATAAATAGGTGTTTAAGTCTCCTTTGGACAAAAATGATTATTTTGGGTTCCTTTTCAGCAAGAAAAGTTGCTTTTTATTACATCTCTCTCGCAATAAAAAATTGTTTCTAAGAGAAACCCCAGTTTTTTCAGTGAACAATAGGAGATTATTTATTTTACTCTGCCTAGTTACACACGTAAAACGATTGCGTTTGATGAAAATTCAAATTCAAAAGACACTCTGCGTGAGGTCAGAATTTCATCGGGCATCAATATTGAAATGTATTTCATAACACTCATTTAATATTGTTGAAATAAAATGTATTTAGATGATTATTTTTTTAGATTCTACCTACTCGTTAGGAAACATAAATTGACCTTTATATTATTTCGTATACATATCTCCTCTTATATGATTCTTTAGTTTCCCATAAGAATTTGCTAGAGATACAACATTTTATATACATAATAATATATAATTATATAATATAAACACATGTAAATTTCAATGTCATGCCAGGCATTCCAGCATAAATATATGACAGTGAATATGTTCATATTATATCTAACGCAAAATAATATTCTTACAGATAAATTAGAAAACGGTGATGCCCAAGAAGAACAAACAGAGTTGAAGGAGACAGGCTTCAAAGCGAATTCGGCGAAGAAGAAGGACACTCGCGAATCTCAGAAAAGTGATGGAGGAGAAACTGCACAAAGTCAGGGTAGCAATCATTCGAAGAAATCTAAAAATAGCTATGATAAGATTGCTATTTCTCGATCTAGTATCAGAGAACTGAAACCTCTCGGCCGTGGTGAATTCGGTGACGTATTCTCTACTAAGTATCGAATAGATAGTGAGAAAGAAATAGTGGTAATGGTGAAGAGTCTAACCAATACTAAGGATGAAAATGCTTTACAAGAGTTTAAACGCCAATTGGACCTATTACATAGACTGAATCATGAGAATGTAGTAAAATTAATTGGTCTTTGTCGAGAAGAAGAACCTGATTATATGATCATCGAACATACAGATTGGGGTGATTTAAAGCAATTTTTAATTGCATCTCGAAAGGATCATACCACTTCAAGTCCTACTCATGATTCCAAGCGTCGTGCGCCGCAATTATCTATTACACAAATTATTTCTTTAGCGAATCAAGCAGCTAGAGGTCTCAAGCATCTTGCGGATCATCGTTTTGTGCACAAAGATATTGCTGCAAGAAATTGCTTGATCGCTAGTAATCTCACGCTTAAAATTTCAATGTCCTGCATGACAAAAGAACCTTACCATCAAGAGTATACAAAATTTCGGAATCATGTAATCCCACTTCGGTGGTTACCTTACGAAGCAGTTTACGAGGATGAATATTCAACAAAAAGTGATGTGTACTCCTACTCGTGTTTACTTTGGGAAATTTTCCATCAGGGAGACTTACCATTTAATAAACTTAATGATGACTCAGTATTAACACAACTTAAAGCGCGAAGCTTAACAAGGAAACCACACAAAGCTGCACCACGTGCGTTGCAGGAACTACAAGTTTTATGCTGGTCCTATGATCCACGAGAGAGATTGACCTTTGATGAAGTATTGTCAAAAATAGGTGAAGTTGTAGTCGATAGTTTTCTTTAGACATCTTCCTTTTATAAATATTTATGAAATAACTACTGTCAAAACTTCCTCTTGTACCACTCCATGCTGTATTGGGCTCCAAGCTGTAACAACCCCCTACTGAAAATATCTATATAGATTCCTATGTAGGTCCTACATAGGATTCCGTATATGATCCTATACGCCACCACAAATATAACTACTATATGGAGGCCATATAAATTCCTATATAGGATTATATATATAGGGACCTATATGCTTTCTTTGCGGGGGCGACATATAGGAAGTGACATAGAAACCTATGTAGGGACCAATATGTTTTCCCTATAGGGGTGATCTATAGAAGGTGACATAGAAACCTATATAAGTTTCAATAGGATCTAATATTATTTACCTGGTTAACAAACAAACGAAAATTATAACGAATAATAATTTCAAGAAAGAACTACAGTTATAGTACGTACACACTTGGGCAATCTCACAGTCAACAAAACCTACTTCGCAGCTGTAGCTCTTATACAAATCAACCGCCCAGCATTTTATTTTCGAAATTGACATGGTATAGGATCCTACATAGGAATCCATATAGGGCCCTGTATGCACTGCCAGCGGACTGAATACGACCTCTAATCGGGTGACGTATTGAAAATTACAGCACCGAGGTTCGACAAGCGGTAACATATTTTAAATTTAGCATGCTCGCATATAACAATGATTATTTCATGAACCCGTAAAGATCTTTCAATTTTTGATGGCTGAAATGGAAGCCAAGATCCAAAATATCACTTCTTAAAATATTAAATGATTAAAATCATTTTACTAGCTCCCGCCAAGAGTTGAAGTTGAAGTATAAAATTCCTCAAAAATCGGAATTTTCTTTTTATCTTACTCACGTGATAATTCAATATCCAAAATGACAAATTGCTTTAGCTAAGACTTATCAACCGCAACATTTAATAATCTTTCTAAAGGATTTTTTAACATATTTTTATCTATATTCAGGACGGTGCTATCACCTTTCAAAGTCAAGGCTAATTGTTAATAGGTTACCTGGTTAGTGGTATTATACTATCCGTCGGTAGTGTAGGTATTTTCTGTAGGAGAATTTCGTGTGCACTATCATAAGGGGTAGTGCTTTATCTCCATGTAAGTGTATTTCAAGAAGGGCTCCCAGCCGACCCGGAATAGGAAATCAATAGTTTTACGCTATAGATGGTATCGCACATATCCTTTTACAGCTTGGATATTTTTCTGTACTGCAATTAGGTATCAATTATAAAGCTGGACATAAAATACTTAAAAATATAATTTGCATGTACAGCAATTTCTGCTACGATATCGAAGGCAGCAGTGTTACCAAAAATAAAGTTGAGAATATACGTAACGAATTGACATGATCAGTTTCGAAGTTCTTTTGGTATCACTGCTGCCATTGATATCGTAACAAAACTTGTTGCAATGTAAATATGCTCTGCATCTGTCATTTTTAATAAAAAAATCTGTTATATACGAAAAATAGATCAATTGTTTTATGTATGTATATCATTAAGCTATTTCCCTTTCAGCGAGCCTCTAGGGGTAAGCGTTACACTACCCGATTCGGGTAGTGTTTTTTAGGTGTATAGTTTCTTGTAGTAAAATAACTACAAGTGTGGGCTCACCACACCCACAACCACCAACAGCAACGCAGTAGTATCAGACGGTCACCCATCCAAGTACTAACCGCGCCCAACACTGCTTAACTTCAGTGATCTAACGGGAACTGGTGTTTCCAGCGTTGTATGGCTGTTGACATATATGACATATTATTATGTAACATATATTGCACATCAGAGCTTTTTTCATAATTCACATTATTCCGTCAAATTTAAAATACTCTAAAGTTCAAAATATATCTTTTTGCAGCCCTTAAAATTGCAATGCATTTAAATATGTCGTTCTGTTTACCATGTCTGTTTATAATAACTGAATAATGTAAAATTTGGTCAATATTTTGTGATAAACGAATATTATATTTCCATGTGATAAAATATGTTGCAATCATCCTAATTCTCTACATTCTTTAGACTACTAAGTGGAATTAAATTATAATTCAAATTCCAAGGGTTATTCAACTTAAAAGTCTTAATTATAATTGCGCATATTTCTGTCCAGCTTTGAACGACGTATGTGAATGTATTTAAATATATAATAAGTATATGAAGATTAACGCTAACAAATTAAGAAGCACTGGTCATCACTGCCATTACAAATATATTATCATGATTAAAAGGGTTAGAATTATAACCGATGCTTAGGCAAACATATAAGAACATTTACAAAAATTTAGTTCAAAATTCAAATATAAGAATATAATGTGTAAAAATATGTAAAACAGTGTATTGTTTAGTTCAAAAGTATATTTAAAAGATTAGAATTTATTATGCTATAAGGGAATGTTAAGTTTCAAGATGGGTCAGGTGATAGAGTGCTAGGCTTTTAAGCTGGAAGCCTGAGGTTTGATCCCTGTCGATTGCAATACCAGTGCAAGTTTTACGATGTACATCTATTGAGGCTTCTTTGGTTGGGAAGCACCTTAAACTGTAGGTCTCCTCAAAAGAGATTATAGTGACCTCCCAAAGGAGGGGCTCCCTTTCCAGGGGAATATCATTCGGTGGTCGCTGGTCGATTTCAAATAATGAACATACACAAACACTTAAATTAGACCAGGCGAGTGCGCCGAATGAGGACATCTAACTGGATGACCTCACAAGGACCCCTCCACAAACTCTAACCTACCCTCGAATACTGTGCGGGGGCTGGTTTGGCTAGGGAGGCTGCCAGACGACATATTGGCAGATGCTCACTTTGCTTTGCAAAAAGCGCCCGTCGGTTACTGTGCTACAGGGCACGCGTGGCACCTGAAAGGTATATTTTCAGAACGTTGGAAACAACGAAAGCAACGATATCAAGCACGATGAAGGTGCCCAGATTCGGATTACTTCCTTCAGAAAAAACACGGAAGTATCAAAATGCGCTTATTACAACTTGATAGCCTGAATGCCGGGGGCATGCACTTACGAGAACACATCTACCAAACAAAAAAAAATACACCTATTACGTAACATTTATCCGATATTTTCTGCCCTCTTTCTCCTCATTTAACGCATTTTCGAACTTATCCTGCATATTTTCACCAATTATCTAACAAAAATTTGACTCCCTGCCCCCTCTTTAATGTTGCATAACATTTCGATGTTCTCGAAGGGAATTAAGAGAAATGCATATAGGGCTTCCTTTAGAAATCTTCACTGCTTCGCTAAATTTCTCCTGAGTATCGTTATGATGCTGAGCCCTCCAAACTAGACTGGGTTAGGCTTCCAAAGTAACATTTTCAATTATCAATTGAGAATGCAATTACGAACATTAAAAAGTAATATCCATAAAAATTTAAAATTATATATATATATATATATATATATATATATATATATATATATCACCCAGGAGGCTCGGGTTCGATTCCCGGTACCGGAACCATTCGGTTTCGGTTTCGATTCCTTTGGAATAGATCTGAAGGGCCTATGACAAAGCCACCGAACGCGTCCTGGGGTTGCGGATAGAGGGTCCCTGTACCAACGGTTTCTGCTGAATATGGTAACAATAATTAATAAGCAGTCGCGGACAATTGTCCAGGGATGGTCCCGAAGGAATAACCCCTAAGCGGAGGCGTGACAAACGTGTCGAAAGCTGAATGGCACCTTGGTGAGGTGTCTTAAACGGTGACTCTGGGATACCGCGCGACCTCTCTGAGTATGCAGCCTTATCCTTGCACGCGGGGCTCGACAAGGATGGACGAACCCTTTCCCTAGCTGCTCGTGGGAACAACAATGACACCACCAAAACACCCAAAAGTTGTAAATGCGGTTCAAAACGATCGAACGCGCAGAGCACCCGACAATGGGTCGGCAAACAGTGCCGATAATCCTAGAGATCGGGGTGCTGAAAATAATTTAGATGGAAACACGACGACGAACCGGCAAAGCGCCCACATTGAGTGGACGAATCAACTCAAGGATGACTTGTTAGACTGCTACGATTCCAGCATTATCCCCATTCATCGAGGCTTTGTGGCGCGTATGCATACTCTGTGGTGCCAAAAACACCCAGAGCTTCAGCACGTTTCGATTCAATCGTTGCGAAGTCAACGTGCCTACTTCTGGAAAAATGGATATGTACGCGGAGCGCTTCCCCAACCGCTGCTTGAAGAAGCTGTAGCCGAAGATGAGGAAGCGACATTAAGACCAACCGCGGAAAACAGGCACCTTCTGAGAGATGATCACGAATTCAGGACAAGAAGGAACATTAACATGCAAGTTCCTCTTAAGCCCCAAGATCTGGTTGAAATGGATGCCTCCCTTCGTGGAGAAATCTCGCAAGAATCCGACCTCTGGACCATCAATTGCTCAGTTTATGGTGCTGCGAGAGCTTTGGCTTATTCAAATCGAAGGCTCAAACCTACCATGGATCAAAAGAACAAAAGACGCTTACATCAACTGAACAAGAAGATTGGATCGGCAAGACAGAATGCGTCCCGTGTTCAATGTGTGATTGACTACATAACATCCGGTAGACCGTTCACGGAAAGGATTCGAAAGTTCGCCCAAGAACTGAGGATCTTGAATCACACACTAAACAAGTCAAAGCTGCTGACAATCAAGCAGCATCTTGCTGACGAAATACGGCTGTTATCTGACGCAAGGAGGAGAATACAGAAGAGGGAGAGATGGATCAGGGAGAATCAACAGTTTCTCGCTGTCCCATCTCGCCTGTTCAATGATCACCCTGTTTCTGTCCAAAATCCACCCAAG
>CAKNWU010207005.1:0-10403 GCA_932072015.1 Andricus quercustozae | reverse complement strand
GTCCAAAATGCCACTGATTTATTGAAAAATAATCATTTCTAGTTTAATTTGGTTGATAAGGTAGATTCATCATATATCAGCAGAGCTTTGATTCATTTCTGCAATCTTCATTACCGACCAATGGTAATACTGACTGTCGGTAACTTAGCATGGAAAAAACCCGTGTTCGGTCAGTAAGTACTGCAATACTTAGATAATACTAGACAAACCTAGATATTACTGGAAAACTCCAAGCGCAACTGAACCGCGCTTTAGTCGTTCAAGCAGCAAAGTCGGCCGACAGCAATGATCGCCGACTGCAACACGACACATACTACCGATGTTTCGACACAGCTCTGTGTTCTGTAATTCGATAAACCCCTCGTACTCGACTTTCCGGTAAATCTACGAATTTAATACCATTTCCAAAATGAAGGCCACTATTAGAAATTAGACCCCAAATTCGCGTGCTGTGACTAAAAAACCTTCTTGCACTGACTTTCTTAAAAAACCACGAAAAAAAAAATGCAAAGAGTCGCCTCTTTGAATTTTGGAATTTTTACATCAAACTCGTATTCTGTGACATAAAAAACCCTGTTGTACTGATTTTATCTATAAATTCACTAATTAATCCAAATTAAAAGAAATTAGTGTCGTTTCTTTGAAGTCTTTAATTTAAACCCAAATTGATGTTCTGTGACTTGAATTTCCCAAATTAAGGTTCCTTTTTTGAATTTTTAACCCATAATTGTATTCTACAATCGATAAATTAATTAATTCATAAAGTAATTCTAAAGTAATTTAGCATTAAATTCCTTGTGTAAGTGTAGTGCAGTGTACACATATAGCGTCGTTCAGAACCGGAGCAGAAAGGCTTCTGTTTTATTTCCGGTTCCGTTTTGGGCTCGAAACGTTTTGTATCTATAAGTTCCACTAACACTATGGAGCATCCACTTGTATTGTTCCATGGACCTCTACTGCTAATTCAATGAATTGCGTGAAACCCATGAATTCCGTCAATTCCACAAATTTAGTAAATTTCATGAATTCCACGAATACAGTGCATTTGGTGAATTTCTGGAATTCCATGAATTGCATGAATTCCTTGAATTTCATGAATTTGGTGAATGCCGTATATGTAGTGAGTTCCATAAATTTAGTGAATTCCGCGAATTTCACGAATACAGTGAATTCCGAGAATTAATTGAATTCAATCAATTCCATGAATTCTATGAATGCTGCGACTTACGTGAATTCCATGTATTCCCCGAATTTCGTGAAATCCTTGAATTCCATGAATTCCATGAATTCTTTGAATTCCTTGAATTCCCTGAATTCCTTGAATTCCATGAATTCCTTGAATTCCATGAATTTATAGAATTCCATGAATTTATAGAATTCCATGAATTTATAGAATTCCGACAATTTCATGAACTCAAAATTAATTTTTTCAATGAACATTAGGTTCATGACCATAAAACAAGAACTTATAAAAGTACTCACGCTACATTATAGTTTGAAGACTAAAAATTAGGTAGAAATAAACTTGTTTTGCTTTGTAGATATAATACTATGATTTACCGAAATTATTAACTATTTGATAACAAATAATAATGACAAAATATTTTGATAGAAAATATATAATTTTTGTTAATTTTGTATCCTTTTATCCTGGAAAATTTATTAAAATACCTTAAGAGCTCCTAAAACCCCCTAAAATCATTGAAATCCTCGGAAATCCTATAGAAACCCTTGGAATAATTTAAAATATCCTTTAATCTTACAGGTCCTGTAAAATCGTTCTATATATTCCGAAATTCTAGAAAATTCTTTAAAACCGCATGCATTTTTTTTAATCCCTTAAAATTATGGAAACAATCCGAAATCCCTTAAAACTCTTTAAATCTTCTGCAAATGCATTTGCATCTCTTAAAATAACCTATAATAATTAAAAGTCTTTGAAATTCCTATAAACTATACAAATAAATAAAAAAAAATCTAGAAATCTCTTAAAATTTCCCCAGCTTAAACCGGGCACTGACCGGAGATACTGGCCGGGATCCGGCCTGTCCTGTCTGTTTCCATCCTCCATATGTAGTCTGGTGTATCTCTGCTCGGTCCACACGCCATTTTTATTAAACGTCCTTGCACCTTTTCTATGATATTTTTCTCAGACCAGCCCCACACTTCTGTCCCATATATGATTATGGAGCTGATAAGTGAATCAAATAAGTATATATTTCGTCTCAGACTTCCTACTTTCGCTCTTGTCATTAAACCCCAGACTTGATTTATAACTTTTTGAACTTTTCCTGCTTGTTTTCTTAGATGTTCCGTAGGAGTGTTTCCTGAAGTGAACCAATAGCCTAAATATTTAAATTCCTTCAATATTTCTATTCGTTCTCCTCCAAAGCAAAATTTATCTTCTTTTGATATTTTCCCTGTCTTTCTAAAGATCATGATCTTCGATTTCGATGTATTAAGTTCCAGTTTATTTATGCTTGTGTATTTTTCTAGGCTTTTCATCATTTCTTTCAGCTCACCTCTGTCCTCTGCTACTATTACTACGTCAAATGCATATTTCAAACAGTAAATTTTTGTCTTTCCAATCGCTGCTCCTCCAATTTTTCTTCTTTCCCAATCATCTTCTAAGTCATTTACGTGTATGTTGAATACCACCGAGAGGACATCCTTGTCTGAATTCTTTTTGAGTCCAGAATCATCTGTTGCATCCTTTCGTTGTCTTTATCCTGTTTTTGGTGCTACCGTACATAGTTTTTATAAATCGCAGCATTCTTTCAGTGATTCCTACTTTCTCGAGTTTCTGCATCAATAATGTCCTGTCAACTTTATTGAAGGCTGCCCTAAAGTCTATGAAGAACGCGTAGAGTTTTCTTTTTTCCTGTTTTAGTTTGTTCTGTATCAGTGACTTCAGAACAAATATACAGGGTGTCCACGCTGGGGCTTACCAAAAATTATGCAACCTGTCTCACACGAAAATGCTAACCTTATGGCTGTGCATGGCGGGTTGCATACTTTTTGGTAAGCCCCTGCGTGGACACCCTGTATGCTCCCTCGTCGAGTGCCCTGCTCGAAAGCCTGCCTGACTCTCTCCTAATATTTTATTTTTCTCCAGCCACTTTCTGAGTCTTTTTGCCCTAATCCCTGCTAGCGTTTTGTATGTGGTGTTGAGTAGCGTTATTCCCCTATAGTTTTTTGCGCCCAATAAAATTTTTCCTTTGCGATTAGAAACTTCATTTCTTGATATTATTATCGTTTATTTATAAAGAAACGTAATTGGCTATTGAATTTGTCATTTTCGAAAATAAAACATGTCTTTCGCATGTTTGGATAATAGTTGATGTGCTAGGGTAGCTAACCCCTTAAAATATTTGTATTCGTTAAAAATTAAGATGACCCCCAATCCTAATGGAATTAGATACATATTAGGGGCACCCAGACATTTATGAATTGAAAGCGTCCGGTTAAGCATATGGACCCTTGAGAAATTGAATGATCCGGGTCCTGACCCGCACTCTTAAGAATTTTAAGGGTCCAGTCCGGACCTGAGTGTTAAGCAACCCTTTGATCTCCAGTCCAACATAAAAGGTACTGATTCCTGGTCACTTGATCTATTTTTTGTTTTTTATAAGGTAGCAGTTTAGATCAATTGAAAGAATGGAACAATGCACCCCCTGAATAATTTCACTTTGCTGTCTCGGATCATTTATCAATTGAAGTTAGCAAACTAAGCAAAGACAGAAACTGGTACTAAAATAGACTATTTATGAGATCGTATCAGAACGCCCAAAAAAGCATTCCAGGTTAAACTAAATGTCTAGTTTTTACTGTAATGAATTCTGAGATTAAAAATTGAATTAGGCCAAAGGCATTAAACATAAATGTTCTAAACAAAAAAAATTAATCTTCTATTTCTTCTTTCAGAATACAGTTCAAAGCCCCACGGCTATCAGCATAGCCAACGTTATCCTGGCCCTTCTTCTTCTTCTTCTGCTGCTGCTGGCAAACAACATACGCCTGACCAGACTTCTAGAGAGGGGCCTCCTTTTCGTGCCAGGTCCAGGTCTCCTGATAGCAGGCTTTCGTCTATTAAAGTACTTGGATATTCACGTGCACAACTTGGATATATTCGGCTCATTTCGCGCAAGAATCAGAACCTTCGATTTGAATTTCGAAGTTACATTTTTGCAGCTGGTAAACCAATTCGTTGGAGAGCAGATGCAAAGCACTATACTCCCGTGCCAACTCAAAAACATATTGTATTATCAACATCCAATGGTGACATATTTGCAATATTAGCGGATTACGGTGTTCTTCGTGGAATATATAGGAGAGAAAAATGTAATCCGAGAGTGAAGATAAACATGATAAGCGGCGCAATTGATAACCTGACCTCAGATGAAAAAAGGGATTGTCCAGTAGGCAGCAATCACCCAATATTCCCACGCAGTTTTGTCGAAGATTTCGAAAATTACGATTCGCTGAAGTTCGAATGGAATTCTAATGGGGAACGTAATCCTGCTTCTTACTCTTCTGTCAGACAAAATTCACCTGAACGGTCTCATACTCCTGAGGAATCTCCTATTCGTGCCAGGTCAAACTCTCCTCCTGGCAGGCCTCCTACTGATCATGTGCTTGCATTCACCATGGAAAAACTTGGATATGTTCGGCTTATTCCTCGCTCAAATCAGAACCAGCAATTTGAATTTCGAAGATATGTTTTTCCTAACGATAACCGAATTCAAGTGATGTTAAAACATGGTAAATTTGTGACTGTGCCAACCCGAGAACATATTGTACTATCAACATCAACTGGTGACGTTTTTGCCATACTAGAGTATACTGGGATTCTCCGTGGAATATATAGGCCAAATAAAAATCATTCGAGAATAAAAATAAACATGATAAGCGGTGAATTGGACGATATGACCCCATTTGATATGAATGAATGTCATGTAGGCAGAAAATACCCAATCTTCCCACGTTGGTTTACTGATTTTTTTTCAAATGAAGATTCTCTACAGTATGTGTATCATTAATTCCATGGTAAAAAGATAAACTTAAATATAATATTCTTAGTAATCTGTACCCGGAGCAAACTTGAATTAAAAGATTTAAATGACAATGTATTATGGTTATTGAAGCTTCTTTCGTTTATCCGTTTCTAATCGCCATAAGGTTCTCTTGTTTTTCTTTTTAATATAACAAATTCTGAGATTGAAACGATTTTTTGTCTTCATACACACAGCAAAAACTGAGGTTTCTATTAGAATACATTTTTTTTTTAAATGAGCTGAAATAAAAAGTAACACCTTCTGCTGAGGAAAAAAAAACCTCAACGATGAATTAGTTCTAAAGAAGACTCTCTTTGCCCTTTTGATATTTTGTCTAATTATTAACCAGTGGTGTAGTCGAGGCCTGGTGGGGCCTGGCACCGCCAGGGTACTTTTTTTGACGTCTTGGCGGCGCCAAAAAACTTTCTTGTGACACGGAACGTATTTCCAGTTATGTGCCATCCATAATATTCTCAGAACGTTGGTAACAATGAAACACACGGAGATCCAAAAACACTCCTCGAAGATGGTCGGATTCGGAGTACTACCTTGATAATAAACAAGGGTGTGGCACAATACGTTTTAGAGCTTGAAAGCCAGGGGTGGGTAGAATTAAATTGATTGTGTTGCCAACTCAGTTGGAAAAAGCTATGTCGAATAATGAAGACCTTTCTACTTTTCCGTTTAAGAAATACTTGATGGCCGCGGAATGCGTTTAATTATAATGGTTAATTTAATTAATTATAAAAGAAAGGTGCAAAGAATATTTCGTTCAATTGAGCTTACTTGTTGAGAAAATATTCATGCATTAAAAATTCGTCTTTTTAGTCGAAACAGAAGCCACTTGGTTAAGAGTTAAACTGCGTTTTAAAAAATTAGTCAAAGTAGGCGCCATTTTTAGTCAATAATATGTCCGTTTTTTTAGATCCACAGTTATCCCATGTAGTCCAAAGTAATCTTAGGTAATCTAAATACATCTCAATTTATTGTCAAAGTTTCTATTTATTGGATTTTGTGCGTAAAAACTGACTTCGTAATTGTATGCTATACTAATAAAAGTGCAGACAGTGATAAAACTGTTAACAAATATAATGTGATAATAATCAACGAAATGTTTACTGCCACCAAAGTAATAAATGATATTTTTTCTCAGCTTCAGTTCTAGACTATTACGTGATTCTTTTATATCTCGATGTTTACCTATTAAAAACAGAAATTTCTATGAGGTACACATATGCGCACAGAGAGCCGTTTCTGCTTCCGTGGCAAAAATTTCCACGTCAGTCTCAGTCGACATTCAGGAAGTCTGTGTAGTAGCGAATAAGAAATGAAGACCGCCACCTACATTCTGATTCTTACATTTTCGGTTCATCTGGGTTTTGTTGGTAAGTTTAATTAGGGTGACCATACTTATACTTTTTATACTTATATCCACTTTCTGAGGCTTGTAACTTTTGTCCCACGTTGCCTTTAACGTTCTGCATGTTTTCAAAAATAGAATTCTTCAGTTGTCAAATATAAAAAGCAATTTCAAGAGTAATAATATTCAGGAAATAATTGGTGAATCAACTAACTGGGGTTGCGACAATTTCAGGGTGTAACTAACAAGGAAATCTAGGTAGGTGTCCTCCTCCGATTTTCTTCGTTCTGACATACGTTGTGGTACTCAAAAAACTAAGCGTAACGTCTTTTTTCATATCTGCCCAAATCGTTTTTTTGGGGTGAAAAGGGCTCCCGAAAATTAGGGTTTTTAATACGCAGTTAATTGTTTCTCATATAGCAGCCGTCGCCTTAACAATGAAACCAACTGGAAAAATTTTCTTAATATTATTCTTCATCACACAAAAACCGCCAAGCAGTAGTAAATTCAGTGTGAAAAATAAGAAAAAGATGTAAGTTGTTCCCGATAATTAAATACAATAAATACAATAAGAACAAAACCAGTTAGAAAAATGTTTGTATATTGAGACGTGAAAGATATGATTTTCTAAAATTTTTCGAATCATTTGTAGGGGGTTCTTCTACCCCAAAATCATTTTTGATTACACAAAATTACAATAAGCACAGTTTCCTGTTTGCATTTTTCCATAAACTGAAGGAACTTCAATTACATAATTTTACATTAGCAGAAGTAGGTCTTACATTGGGAAGCATCTATACGAGCAAGCATTATCATTCTGTATGATTCATTGCATGTCGTACAGTAATGATGCTCTTCGAAGAAATGTTCAAAACACAAGGATTTGTTGCACCACGAACATTTAATAACGGCTACATTTTTACATACTTGAACTTCGCACAATTTGTTCGAAAATGTCTTGAAGGGAAAATCTACTGGATTCTCAAATCCTCCTGGTTTTTCTGCGACGTAGCCACTTTCAAAACAGAAGTATTTACAAAGGTTGAGATATGTTGGTGATGATAATTGATTATGAACTTCTGGTTGAATCATTGGAATAATAGTATTTCCCTAAGGTGTTGCCTGCAGTACAACTTCTGGGGAGTGTTCAGTCCAAGAGTCTATGAGTAACACACTTGTAAGTTCTACGTTCAGGAACAAAACGTTCTTGAACCAACAGGGCAAATTTTTTGTTCGCAAAATTATCAGTATGGTAATATTAATAACCAGAATAAATATGAGCTTGAAGGATTCGATTATGAACACTTATTTTTTTAAGTTTAGCTTCGAGCCGCTACACCATCATTTGAAAACATACTAAAATATTGGTTCGTTGATTTGTACATCGAGAATTTCCGGTGCCTGAAAAAATACTTTTATTACTGAAGATTCTAAAAAAATAAGCAAATTTTGCCGCCGTAATCTTTCAAGATTTTGAACGAGCTAGAAAGACATTGATTGGCTGAACAATTATTTCTTCCACAATAGGTCCAAACTTTCCACGTTGTTCTTTTAATACAAGAAAAAGCGGAGATAGAAGCTTTCCACCTGCCAAAATCGTGGGCTAAATATCGATTGCACTTTATGAATTGTTTAACGTGGAGTCTGAAATACGATGTAATTTTTCCATACAGGTACCTGCTTTATTTATTTGTCCTGCCTATCCCCTTAATTGACGTTTTGATTTTACTTGTCTGAATCGATGTTTAACAACACTTATCCGGCGATACGTTTTTATTTTGCCACTTCTCCGAAGTTCGAATACTCTTTGCAGGTTCATCTGCTGATGAACCAAGTTGAGGAGTCCATCCTGCATACATGTCTTCCACAACCTTCTACAACCTCCACGCCGTTGAATTCATTCAGAGAATGCTTTTTTCGGCCTAAATTTACGACTGTTTGGCAATTTTTATGTTCTCAAAAATAATTTTGGGGTAGTTTAGCCCCTTAGAAAATTTTAGAAGAATTTTAGAAAATCACATTTTTGTTCTGTTATTGTGAGAAAGTTTGTCCAGTTCATGTCCCTGTGGAAGCGAACTCTGCTATATGAGAAGTCATTAACTGCATATTTAAAAACTTAATTTTCGGGGGCGGTGTTCACCTCCAAATACCCGATTTGGGCAATTGAGAAAAACCACGTGTCGCTTAGTTTTTCGAGTACTACAGCATATGTCAGGATGAAGAAAATCGGAGGCAGCCACCGGGCGGATTCTTTGGACATTAAGAATCAGATTCGGCTCGTCTTCCGTGGGACGATCCTCAGGTTTGCTCGGTGTCAGTTCCGCGATGAAAGTATAAAGTTGCAACCACGTTTAAAAATTCACAATTCGCGACAATAGAACCGACTTCGTACCTCAGCGGTCGCTAACAAAATAGAGCGAGTTTCGACTAGAGTTCGAAAATTCTCGACAACATAAAATTGGAGAAGGTAATATAGAAACTTAACGGTAAGATACCGAATATATAAGAATTTACGAGAAAGTTCATATCATATTCACAAATAAGCTGTACTGATTTTCTCTATGTAGATATTTCCATAAATTTCGTGATGGATGTAGTTTGCTTGTGTCGTCTATATCAACATCCATAGTAACCGAATAATTATTTTCATGAAATCTAAAATAGCATCACTAGATCAATATGAAGTTGAAGAGCTTTGCCTGCAAAGTTAATGTTTAAATTATTATTCATTGTAATTCCTGTAACTATTCCCAGATATGTCCGGCCTAGGCCTAACTTATTTTGTTTTATATTATTTTTCCATTTGACTTGATGTGCTATTTTGTAAACTGTATGAACATTCACTATATTTTCATCTAAACGTTTATTTTCCTTATCTCGTTTAACTTATATTATTTCTTTAGCTTTCTCAATGATGTAATTCTGTTTGATTTCTTATTTCTTAATTAAATAAGAATGACTAAAGGATGGTGATCTTGGTATTGTTGATGTGATATTAGGATCTCTTCCGGAGGTCATCTCGAAAGTTGAGAAACCCGTACTAGTATTTTTAACTGCCTTAAATACGAACGTCATGAATTTCAGATTTTCATCCCATTGTTCACTATTATATATAGTTTTAATGGGATTTTGAGAAGTTAAATGCATTCCTTCTATGTGATCGTTTGTCTCTGCGTGCAAAGATGTTGTTCTTATATAGGGGAGACCGGGGCTAGTTGGGACAACTTCGACTCCAGAATTTTTCGCGTCGATCTGGTATATTTAAAAAAAAAGAAAGTTACAACTCCTCGAAGTGCATAGCCTTGGCTATTGATGTGCATTTTTTAGGCGCATAATTTTCATTATATAAATTTTGGCGAGTGTACAACTTAGATCATGTCCTGTGTCCCAACCTGCCCCGTATACGGGGCAGGTTGGGACAAATGAAACAATGTCAATTTAGGAAATCTGTTGTTGTTTTTAAAAATAAAGAAAGTTGGAACATCACTTTTAAAGACATTTGACTTCTGTTTTTAAATTTTCTAGTAGTGTCCAAGTACGAAGAAAGCTTATCGAGTCACTTTATATCATTTTCAGATTTCATCTTTCTAGATTTTCGGTGTAGACAGGAAAAATTTCAAGTTTAAGCAAAAGTTTAAGCAATAAGATAAACCCACAAGCTATGCCTAGCACTACTGTAAATACATTAAATCTTTTACTCGTCCCATCTTGCCCCGCGATAATCTGTCCCAACCTACTCCGACCGCATTTTTGGTTAACAGTATATGCAAAAAATTCCAAAATTTAAGGTTAGAAAAAATTCTCCAACGAATTCCCGCAGTTGTTGATATACTCTTGAAAATACATATTTGGCAATAATTTATGTCAAACGCAATATTTTCACATCAAAATAAACTGGTATATTACGTGTCGGAAGCTTCGACTACTGTACAACATATGGCAGGATATGTTCAATATTAGTATTAAAATTCGCTTTGTCCCAACTAGCC
>CAKNWU010206939.1:0-13951 GCA_932072015.1 Andricus quercustozae | reverse complement strand
AAAAAAATTAAAGGCCCTAAAGGGATTTGTCTTGATGGTATCATAATAATAAAAAAGCCTTTTAAGACGTCAGTCTTAATAAAAATCTCAGAGAAGTATTTTTTCAGCTAAATCTGTTAAGCAATGTTAAACTTTACCGCCAATTCTAGAATGAATTTGATGTTGATTTTGTCAAAATGTGAACTACTATTTTTCGAAACCATGAAGAATCTTTTCCGCGGTATTACGAGGAATTCGAGCCATTTTAATTTCAATTGGTGAATACTAGTTTTCACAAGCCTTTTTGACAAATCCTGTTCATTTTGTATACAGAAAAAAGGAAGTCGCTTGATAACTCGCTTCTTCTTCCCTTATCAGAATTTTGTTTCTCTCTCTTTACCCACCTCTACCACAACTTTTTACCTCGTGTGATCTGTGCATTGTCGGTTTGCGGACGAGAGAAGCGTTTACCTTTATCTTGACAAACTTTACGGAAATTAGTGAAAGTGATTATTTACAATCAATAAAAAATTCTAAATTCAACGCCTTTTTGTCCAATCTTCTTGATTTAATCATGGCGGTTCGAGTACAATTCGAAAATAATAATGAAGTCGGTGTCTTTTCTAAACTGACAAACTCCTACTGTTTAGTTGCAATCGGCGGTTCTGAAAATTTCTACAGGTAATTGACTATATATATTCAACAATTGCAAGAACAAAAAAATATAAATTATAATCAAACTCCACTTATATCAGGTTCGAAATGATCGGAATGACAGGTGTAGTAGTTGTCACGTGTTCAGTTCCAAGCGTCAATACCTTTGCACCTTGTTATTTTTGATAATATCTATTATTATAGAGAATTATTATTTATAGTCGATTAAGAGAAAGTATTGAGAGCTAAATCAGCTTTAACTCTTTTAAAATTGTATCGATACATTGTGTAATAATCGAGGAAATTGCATGGTAAGAAAACTTGAGAAAGTAAGGTTAGGATAACTTCTACATCTTCAAGATTGGCAAAGGAAACTATCTATACTTTTTTCGACAGAATTTATACTATCACGTTAATGATTTACTTGATTAATTTGCTATTTTAGTATTAAAATGTTTTTTGTTTAATTTTCAGAATTTTTTCAATGTTTCGAGATTGTGAATAAAAGTTGTTTTTGGTTGTGACGATATTTGTAAGATATATTGCGATACATATCAGCGATTTTTTAAAATCTCGCGATCATATATAAATAATCTTTTTTTTTTTCATTGACATACTATTATTTTTTTTTATTATTATGTATTATAATAAAAAGTGGTGTAACGCAATAATATTTTGAAAATCTCGAAATTCTTAGTTGTTGAAATGAAAACCTGATTGGCTTTTCATTACTTTTATATCTTAAATTAAAATTTTTAAAAAATTAAATCTGCAAATAATCCCTTTCAATACGAAAAATCGTATGAAAGTTTTTGCGAATTGAGAAACATTTGTGCTTTTTAATTCTCGATGTTTTTTGGATTTATTAGCGTTTTCTTACCGGAAATTGACATTTTTAATCAAAAATCATTAGATTTTGAAAGTTCATAATTTGTTAACAATTTTAAGTTAAGTGGCCGTTTTACAACTACAATTGTTATTTTAAAAGAAAAACCATTCTAATTTGAACAAGATTTAGAATCTTTGAACAATTTCGGATTATGTTAGTGTTTTTCGTCAGAAATTAGTTTTCTAAATTAAAAAATTAGATTTCAAAGAAGATTCACAACTTTATCAACAACGTAAGATTATGTTGGTTTTACTCTAGAAATCGGTATTTTTTAATAAAGAATCTTTAGATTTTAAAAGAATATTTACATTTTTTGTACAATTGTAGGTTAAGATAGTGGTTTCCAATCTATATGTTTCAAAGAAGATTAACAATTTTTAACAATTCAAGGTTATGTTATAGTTTTTTTACATAAAATCGTTTATTTAAACAAAAATATTTAAATTTCAAAGAAGATGTACAATTTGGATAAATTTATTGTTACGTTCTGTTACTGTTTTTCGTTGGTAATTATTAGTATTAAAAAAATATATTTACAATTTTTGAACAACTTTAGCTTTATGTTGTGTGTTTAACCTAAAAATGATATTTTTAAACAAAAATCCTTAGATTTCAATCCAGTTATTATGTTTAAAATAATAAAATTTATAAGCTTGAACAATTTCGGATTCTGTTAGTGGGTTTTGTCCGAAATTAAAATTTTTATTAAATTAAAAATCATTAGATTTCAAAGAAGATTCATAATTTTTAACGATTTCAAGTTAAATTGGCGTTTGCATAACAAATTCGTATTTTTAAACAAAAATCATTATAATTAAAATAAGCTTTAGAATCTTTCAACAATTTTGAATTATGTTAGTGTTTTTCATCGGACCCAATTGAATTTTCAACATTTGAAATTAAAAAATATTGAGATATGAAGAAAATTTAAAATTTTAATTTTTAGCTGTTGTAAAGTAAATTTTCAATTTTCTACAGTTTGAAATTTAACTTAATTTTGAAAATTGATGAGAATTGAAAATTCCATTTTGAACTGTTGAAAACTTGAGAAAAAAGCGAATTTTGTATTAAGAACAAGGGTCGCTTTTGGCAAATAATTTTTTGGCAAATTAGTAGTCATGTAAGTGACTCTCAGTTGGGAATTTATGACATTTAATAAATAAATCCAACTTTAATTTTACCATCCTGTTAAATAAAATCATTAGGTATAAAAGAAGATTTTGCATTCTTAAACAATTTTGTGTTACGTTATGTTGTGTTTTTCGTCGAAAATTGCCATTGTTCATAAAAAATCATTAGATTTCAAAGAATATTTACAATATTTGTACAATAATGGGGTATGTTAGCGTTTTTTACCGGACATTGTTTCTTTTGAACAAAAATGATTTGACTTCGACTTAACAGATCAAACTTACAGTTTTCAAACCCACCTTAGGGTATGTTAGTGTTTTTTGTCGGAAATTGTTAGTTTTGAACAAGAATCCAACGGTTTTATTGTCTATATATTGTATAAAAATATATTTTCGCTAATTCTGAAGTTAGGATATCAATTTTCATCAATTATCAAAAATATTGTCTCTAATTTTCTTTTACATTATTTTTGACAATATTTACCATGAAACATACAAATTTGGTATTAATATTAATTTTATATTTTAATTTGAAAAATTGCGTGAGAACAAAAATAACGCGCATCGCGCGCGTGTTTTTTTTTTAGTATAGTAAAAATTGCAAGTGTATTATATTTATTAGGTAATTGGTAATTAACTTAATCTTAATAAACCTATAAATTCTAGTGTTTTCGAAGCTGAACTTGCCGAGACAGTACCAGTTATTCACGTTTCAATTGCGGGCTGTCGAATCATCGGAAGATTGTGTGTAGGCAAGTCAACTATAAATTTCAAGACAAAAATTATCACATGGATATTAAAACTATAAAAATCATTTTTTTTTTTTTATTTTAACTATATTTTTCAGGAAACAAAAATGGTCTCTTGGTTCCCAACACAACGACAGACACAGAACTTCAGCATATCCGAAATTCACTACCAGATTCGGTAAAAGTACAGCGAGTAGAGGAAAGACTTTCAGCACTTGGAAACGTGATCGCTTGCAATGATTACGTCGCCTTAGTACATCCGGATCTCGACAGAGTAATTATACAAAATTGTCATGTAATTAAAGCAATATAAAAAGGGTTTTTGCTGAATGATTTACGTTTCAGGAAACTGAAGAAATTTTAGCAGACACTCTGAGCGTCGAAGTATTCAGACAGACAGTCGCAAGTAATGTCCTTGTTGGTTCTTATTCCGCTCTGTCGAATCAAGGAGGTTTAGTACATCCGAAAACATCAATTCAGGACCAGGATGAATTATCTTCGCTTCTCCAAATTCCACTCGTTGTAAGCATTCCATTTTTACTAAAACAGGCTTCACAGTCCGTCTCCTTATTTCCCCTAATAGTTCCCTTTTTTATTGTTTACTCCTAAAGTCCCGTATGTGAAGAATTTTCGTTAAATATCCCTTAATTTTTATAAAGTTCCCCTGCAAATTCCCTATTCTTCATGAAAATGATAAAAAGCTTAAAACCTTTGGAAGCTTCGTGAAATCTTTAAAATATTTTGAAATTGTTGTGAAATCTTTGACATCTTTATTATTTAGAAATATTTCCAATACTCGCCTTCACAAAATTCTTAGTTTCTATTTCAAAATGTATTTTTACGGCTTTAATTATAATTTGTTATTGGCAAGTTAAAACGAGAGTAAAGACGATTTATTCTAGGATTTATCAAATTATGAATCAAATAGAAATCTTTTTGAGTGCATTAACGACTCATTGCTTGTAAATTTAAACTGCAAGTACCATCATTATAATAAATAATCTCTATATTTTAGAAAACAAATCATAATTTTAAGAATTTAAAGTTCTAATATAGTCTTTCTTTAGTTTTATTTTACTAAAAAATCAAAGTGGCCGAAATAACGATGAAATCTTTGAAATCGCTATACATCCCTTGAAATCTTTTGAAATGTTATTATTATTTTCAAATCTCGGGTCAGTCCATAAGTTCGTGCGTATTTTTGAACCTCGAGTAAGTCTTTTTTTTTCAGTCTTTACAAACAAGGCTTCCATATGTTATTGAAACGATGGCAATTAGTTGTAGATAACTATGACAAATATATCATTGATTTAATGAACATATTCGTTTTTGTTTTTTACTTTTCAAGTGTTGAAAAATACGCACGAACTTATGGACTGACCCGATATTTTCAAAGTGTTGAATCTATATATTCACGTTCCCCAAATTCTAAGTTTCTAATTAATACTGTATTTGTATAGCTTTCATCACAATTTATTATGAGAAGTAAAAACGAGAGTAAGCACGATTTATTCTTATATTTATTAAATTATGAATCAAATAGAAATATTTTCCAGTGGATTAGCAACTCTTTTCTTATAAACTTAAACTGTAAAATACCATCATAATAATAAATAATCTAAATATTTAAAAATTCATAATTGTAAGAATTTCAAGTACTTATATAGTTTTTCTTTCCTTTATAAAAATAGAAATTGTCTAAATAACTGTAAAATCTTTCAAATCTCTTCAAATCTTGTGAAATCTCTACAAATCCCTTGAAATCTTTTGAAAAGGCAATCTACTTTTTTATTTCTAAATTTTTCGGCTGTTATTACTCTTAAGTAGTTGTCACTATTTTCGTGTAGTCACTTTTACCAGAAAAGGATTATTTGTACTTCAAAAAGAATGCTAGAAATTTCTTCATTGCATCAGCCAAACACTCAAGAGAATTTTTTCGAATTTAATGAAAAAAATAGTTTTTTTCAAACTTTTTTCAAGCTTTTCAGCTCTAATGAAAAATTCCTAGTTTGTTGGTTATCTAGTTCTGTACTGCCATCCTTCATTTAAGAATCAAAGTATTTTTGATTGCAATTGGACACAAATTATTGGAGTTTTTTTTATTTAAAAAATTTTTCCAATTCATTTGACTTCTTTTGAATTTAACTTAAATTGTTTAGAAGTCTTATGAACTTAACCTGAATTTTTTACCCTTTAAGCGCGACAAAAATTACCCTATGAGCGTGATAAAAAGTACCCTTTGGTCCCTATATTTTATCCCATAGGGACTGTGAGGCCTTCATATTTGAAAAAAAAACTTTTAGGATGGCGTCCCATTATTACAGAATGTTGTTGCGTTTTGCGTAATGCGTCAAATCGCTAGACATTTCAGGCAATGAACGTATTTCTCTAGATTACTAGGAGAATATCATTGACTGAAATGTTTAGTGATTTGCATTACGTTCATCGTTATTCAAATTTAAACTAAAGAATCTTCAATGTGGACAAACAGATGGTCGTACTTCATTATAGTTAAATTCAAAAATATTTAATTCATATAGATTCAACGAAAAAATATTTTAGCTGCAAAGTTTTATTTAAATCCTAAATAGTTTAATTCGAAATTAGTCAAATTTAAAAAAAGGGAAAAGGGGGGAATTTGAAAAAAGAGAAACGCAAGAAAATAGGGGAAAGACTGTGTAAACCCTGGATAAAATATAAGAACTGTAGCGCATTGTTTGAAGGTCGTTAAAAGTTGTACTGAATTAGACTTTTACCAATATGTGTATTTATTGTAATTTATGTACTTTCGCGAGTCTCCTAAAATATTATTTAGGATCACTGTGAAGCCTGCTGAAAAGTACGTTTTCAGGGTTGGTTTTCCGTTTTCCTTTAAATCAGATTCAGAACTTGAATTTATTTATTTTCAGGCCGGTACTGTGAACAGAGGTAGTGAAGTTATTGCGGCAGGAATGGTTGTAAACGATTGGGTTTCATTCTGTGGAATGGACACGACCTCGACGGAAATCTCAGTTATCGAAAGTGTCTTTAAACTTAACGATGCTCAACCAGCTGCAATCACCTCCACCATGCGTGCTTCTCTCATTGAAAGGTATACAAAAAATCCCAATCGAATTTTATAAATTTCTTTTTAGAAAACTTTCTTTTAAATCAATCTTTTTCTTTTACAGTATGTCGTGAAAGGAAGATTCTACACGAAACTACATCTACCGACATGATTGTACATAAATGCTCGCACAAATGTACACAGTTATGCAAGGCGATGATACTTGTAATATTGTAATTGAATCTATTATATTCTGCGACATTTTCACTATAATCTAACGAGAAAATTTTGAACTTTATCAAATTTGCCTTTTTTTCAGGGCTTCCAGCCTTTCCATTTTTGACTTATCTTTTGCGATAGGAATGTAGATGCTGTAAATTGTGTGCATTGCAATAAAATTGCAATATTCATTATTTACGAAATCTCCTTGGTACTTTATTTCTGCAAATCTGCGTCTAATTTTATAGGTAATTAAGGTAGCCGTTTTATTCGAGGAAAAAAATTCCCGGTTTTTTCCCAGTTCGCAAAAATTTTGCTCGATCATTGAAATTGAAAAATTTGAACTGTTATAGCTGAATTTTTTTCATTTGAAGTAATCTAAACTGAGCTTCAAATTAAAACATTCAAAGTACAACTCTTTTAAATTTTTGAATCTTTTAAAATTGAAGATTAACCAATAGGGTGGGTCGAAAATAAATTCTTTTGGAATTCGAAATCGCTACAACGCGGAAAAGTAGCATATTGGGGTCCTAAAAAAGTATAATTAATTTTGAATCGATCGACATGCAGCTTGGTTACCCGCGCTCGAAAAAAAGGTTTCAAAAATTGGTTGTTTGCAGAGTTTTTAAATTTGATTGAGTTTCAATTTTTTTTACATACCATTGTTTTCGGAAATTTTTTTGAACATTTTTGCAAATAGGAGGAGTGTTATTTGAGGTATATAAAAACTTTTTAGTGTCAAAAATGCTTTAGAAAAAAAATCCGCAAGACCCAAGAATCAAAATTCATAAAATACCAAAATCAAAATTTTAAAAATTGGCAGTATTGCATTTTTCTCACTAAAAAGTTTTCATGTACCTCAAATAATTCTCCTCCTATTTGCAAACGTGTTAAAAAAAATTTGCGAAAACAATGGTAAATTAAATAGGAATTACCTCTTAGAAAATGATAGATTAAAATCCGAAAAAAATTGAGAAGACTTTTCTGACCTCCAGGTATGTAAAAAAAATTGAAACTCAATAAAATTTAAAAAATCTGCAAACAAACATTTTTTTAAACATTTTTTTCGAGCGCGGGTAACCAAGCTGCATGTCGATCGATTCCAAATTAATTATACTTTTTTAGGACCCCAATATGCTACTTTTCCGCGTTGTAGCGATTTCGAATTTCAAAAGCGTTTATTTTCGTCCCACCCTATTAACCAATTTTTCATTCAGAAATATTCTATTCAAACGCTCAATAATTCACACTTATAACATGGAAGATTTTAAATTAAATGTCGTTAAAATGCCAAATTTCAAATATTAAGCTTTTCTAAATCGAACAGATTAAACAAAAGGTTTTAAATTAACACTTTTGAAATTAGAAAGTAAATTATTTTAATTTTAAGCGATTTAAAGCTATTTCAAACAATTCAATTTTAAATTGTACAGTTTTCAATCATTGGTTTATAAATCAAGTCAAATATTTCTAAATATTAAAAAAATGTTCTTTTCTTCACTAAAAAAATTTCAAATGGAATGGGTTTAAAATGGAGTATTTTACCCTCAAACAATATTTGAATAGGATTTGAAATTGAATAAAAGCGTTTAATTATGAATCTTATCAATTTTACTGCAAGGCTTTGAAATTAAAGCAGTTAATTTTTAACGCTGAAATCTGTAAATTGTTTTGTTTTGAACAAATTAAAAATTCCCTTGTAAAATCAATTATTGTTTAATGTTTAATAGTCTAACCGCAGTTCAATTTTAAAAATCGTTAATTTATATTCAAAGTTGATCAACTTAAAACGTTTTTTCAAAACATGTCCAATTTTAAACACTTTTAGTTTTTGAGATTTTTTTTTAATCTCGTCAATTCCCCATCTGAGAGCTAATTATATGACTACTAATTTACCAATGGCAACCTGTTTACGAAAAAATCGACTTTAAAAAAAAATGTTATCGATTGAAATGTTTAATAAATTCTCATGTAAAATTCTGTACATATAATATTTTTATACTTATTTCTTATACAAAATTTGCTTTTTTCTTAAATTGTCAACAATTAAAAATTTTAAAGTTTGCAGAATTTGAAAATTGAATAAAATTAAAAATCGAATTTTCAACTGTTAAAAATTTAATTCAATTTTCAATCCTTCAACAGTCAAAAATTTCACTGTGGAAAATTCAATTCAATTTTTAACTGCAAATTTTAAATTCAATTTTCAACAATGGAAAGTTAAAGAAAAACGCGAATTTTGTATTAAAAAAAAGTGTTAAAAATGTTATATTTAGTTAATTTTACATGAGAATTTAATAGCGTTTCAATTCATAAACCTTTTTAAGTTGATTTTTTCGTAAACGTGTTTCCATTGACAAATAATATTTTGGCAAATTAATAATTATTATTTTTTAATAAATATTGTTATTTAAATTTCAGTAAGGAGTTTATGAGAGTTAAACAATCCCAAATCTGGTTATCTCATTGTAAGTCTCCAAAAATACATTTTGAAATTCTTTAAATTGAAAATGAACGCTTGAAAATAAAGAAATAAAATGGAAAATATTTAAAGTAAGAGATTTTAGAAATACGCATTGTAAACTGAATGATTTGATAACACCAGAGGCCAAAAATGCCATGGCTTGGGGCGGCACTGCGACTTGGATTTTTTTTTATTAATACAGAACACGTCTGTTGGAAAGCTGGATAAGGGGTTTTTACATTTCGTAGCCATTTTTGGGGCTGGGGCGAGCTGAACAATAGGATTTTATACTTCGGGGTGACTTTTAGGACTACGAAGAGCTGGAAAAGGGGATTTTACACTTAGGGGTGACTTTTGGGACTGTGGAGAACCGAAAAATGGGACTTTGCACTTACGGGTAATTTTTTAGGCTGGGGAGAGCTGGACAATGGGATTTAAACTTACGGATGATTTTTGGGGCTGCGGAGAGCTGAAAAATGGGATTTTACACTTAGAGGTGACTTTTGAGGATGGGGAGAGCTGGGCAATAGGATTTTACACTTAGGGGTGATTTTGGGGGCTGCGGAGAGCTGAAAATGGGATTTTACACTTAGGGGTCATTTTTGGGACTGGGGAGAGCTGGACAATGGGATTTGAAATTAGGAATAATTTTTGGGGCTCCTGAGAGCTGAAATATGGGATTTTACAACTTAGGGGTGAGATTTTCGGGGCTGCGGAGAGTTGGCAAATGGGATATTACACTTCGGGTTAATTTTGTGACTGGGGAGAACTGGAAAAGGCGGCCAACTTCAAAGTAACCTAGGACGTTTTGCTTCGGCTCTGAACTTAACATAAAAGAAAGTTGAAATTAAAGTTATTTTAAATTGCATTATACCATGTGAGGTTTTTTTTTTAAATTTGTAAAAATCCCATACAAAAAATAAATTCACGGTCATTTCCCGACTTTTCCCAGTCTCAAAAAATTCGCAGTCATTTCTCCGTTTCGAGATCTAGCGATCACCGTGATTAAATTCTAACAATGAATCAAAGACGAGGGATTATCCAATATAATCATTTTGTTATATTTCATACAGAATGCTATCAAATATCTGTATACAATATACAAACTACGGTTTAACCTAGAGTACTGCAAGGCACAACAATCTAACAAGAATTGAGAGGCAGCTGTTCAAACTGCTCTACTGAATCGAAAAAAATCAAATTTTTATCGTAATCAAACTTTAATCATAATGAAACATTAATCGCAATTTAACGAACGTAACACACGATTTAATCTCACTAACACTTTGGCAGTGGCTTAAATCAAGATTTAATGAAGATCCAAATAAGAGGTTACTTTTTATTTTCAATTTGTAACCCATTTTCGGATCTCTTATTAGTTATAAAACAAAATTAAGCCCAAAATTAGGTGTTGAGCTGGCTTTTTTGCGTTAGATTAGACATGCTGGCGGTATTCTCTTTCTCTGTACATTAGTGTGTCTCGTCAGGGATTAACTATTTGTACAGTAAGTTCTAGTGTATGTACAGTATTTGACACGTGTATCATATCTTATATTAGCGCATGTTATAAACGAAACAAGTTTGCCTCGAAGCTTCAATAACGAGTGCAAGATTTCAGGAAGTATTGTCAGAGCGTTTGTAATAGAATCCATTTGCAGGGTGTAAATGATACTTAACTTTGTTAACACAATGTTATTTCTTTGCAACCTGAAAATAATTATTTTCGACTTACGTCTCTTTGTACTCGTCGGAAATATGACGGTTTGTTTTGCTTATGTACAGTGCTTGAAAATCAGTTGTGACTCTTGACTTTTCAGGTTTTTTACAGAACTTAGGTATAAAACAATTGTTTGCTATTGTACTGTAGTTTTGTGCGAAATTTTATTTCCGGTGGTTGAAGCAAAATTGAATTATTTATGCGGTTCGCTGTTTTGAATAATTTGTTCGCAAAGCAAAACGAAGTACATTTCAGCTCTCTGGATTTATCACTAATTCGGGCTAGTCTAGTAATTCGTAGTTTTGAAGCTTTCATAAAGACACTTCAGTTGATGAGACTAGAGACTAGAGTAATGGTAATTGTTCAGAAAGCGAGAGTTCATCTGCTGCTTCGGAGTCTGAGCGAATAACCAAAGTTATACCAGCTTGGTAAGAAGCGGGGATGCGAACATGCGATGCTCCAGTTGTTACTGCGGATTGATTCCTCTCGCCCATTGTTTCCCTTATCATATTCACAACTTGGCCTGATTCAACACAACACCTTTTAGTGACCTAATTTAAAAAATAATTAAATAATCGAGTCAAGATGTTTTTTCTTACCGAGAACGTTGAGTCTTCTCCACCTATGGTCGAAGGACATGAGCGGTGTCAAATCAGTGGATGGATTCCAATGCGACAAAATATCTGTGCGACGAATTAATAAAACACTGGGACTGGCAAGCTGATGCCACAAAACCTGAAAGTTCGTGGTTTAGGGATTTCAGATTAATATTTATTTTTCAATAATTGCAGGGTTCGGATCGTACAATTTTTTTTTTAATGCGACTAATCGACTTTTTCCAGAAGTTCGCTATACTTACGTTAGTTTTAATTTTAATCACAATGCAAATTTTTGAATTGAAATACAAACCTAGAAAACATTATACTATTTTAATTGAGAACATTAAAACTGAATATCATCTGATTAAAGCTTTATACTTAGAAAATGTTTAATCAACATCGTTTGAAATTAAATAATTTCTAATTTCTTGAATGCGTATTCAAAATTTTTTCAAATTACAAGCCTTAACAGAGTGACATTTTCTATTTGAAAACGTTTAAAATCCATTAATTTTAAATTCGATTACAGTCTTCACACTCTTTCGCCTTTTTTCCCCATTTTAAAAGAATTTCACTTTTTCCCCCTGTTTTCGAAAAACTTCCCCTTTTTCTAATTTTTCGCTTGAATGCGAACTAAATTAATAGAACCCAATACAAAAATCCAACCATTCTTTTTGGTTAAAAATTCTACTATTTGTTGAAAATTTTATTATTTTGTTGAAAATTCATCTTTCTTGGTTGAAAATTCGTCTCCTTCGATTGAAAGTCCAACTACTTGGTTGTTAATGCAACTGTTTGGTTAAAAATTATATTTTTGTTGTTGAAAATTAACTTTTTTGTTGAAAATTCAACTATTTGGCTAAAACTTCAAATCCTTTGTTGAAAATTAGTCTCTTTTGCTTGAAAATAATCTTTTGGGTTTAAAAGTCAACTGTTTTCTAAACTATTTGACTTTTTAACATGAAAACTCAACTCTTTTGTTTAAAATTCGTGTTGAAAATTTAACTACTATTATTCTACTATAATTTTATTTAAAGGATTTTATCCCCCTATTTTGGTAAAAAATATTTCCCCCGTTTCTAGATCATTTCAGGCTGTGATTTCTGAATGATTAAAAAATGAATAATTTCATATACAAATTATACAGCCTCAAATATAAAGCCTTAATTGTTGAGTAATTTCAAGTTTAAAATTTTCAAAATTAACGTTCTTGAAGTTAAAAATTAATGTTAATTATAAACTCTCATTTGAAAATAATCAAATCAGTATCTGATACTGCTTTTTTCATTATCTATAAAAATTTGATGCGACTTTCTGTGGACTTTTTTCGAAATTCTATGCGACTTTCTTTGTAATTTTATGCGACTAATGTGACTTTCTTTAAAGCTTTCTAGTCGATCCGAGCCCTGTTATTGGCGTTATCGTTTTGTAATATTACTAGATAAACTTAAAATTTAGTTCGATTTCTTACATAGAACACGAAAAAATTTACAAATTAAAATTAGATTTACAACTACCGCAGGTCCGGCCCATTCAAGACAAATATGCAAATATATAACAACGACAAAAAGAGGAATAATATTTACTGCGTTTGATTTTCCTGTCTTTTCTGAGAAAATTTTCAAATTGAAAAAGTAGACTATTTTGTCATGTTTTAATTTTCACCTTTTAATGATTCAATCTGCATTAAAATAGAACTTTCTTTCTCTGATTACTGTGAATGTGATTTCTGACAATCTTTTTCGTGTTTAAAAAATATGCTCAATTATTTCCGTTGTGAATGTGTAACAAAAAATATTGAAATCTATTATGTGGAGTTTCTATGCAGGAAGTTAACCTTTTTCATTTTTTATTGCTGTTAATCGATTCTTTTTGGAATGATGGATTTCAGCGAAATTAATAGAAAATGGGCAAATGAGATAGCTGTGATTGGAGGACCGGCAAAAGATATTAGGGATTTTATTCAATTTGTAAAAAAACTGAGATTGGCTGTGTTACAGAAAGAATGATTAAGTGCAAAATTCACGGGATTATTCCTAAAAGATTTTTGAGATTAATAACACAGTATGCTTTGATTTCAGAAACAAAAGAAACAAAGAGAACTTTGATGAAACTATGTACTAATCAGTTTAGGATATCTATCTTAAATTTGGTCATAAAAGATTGCCATGTACAGACATACAATTTAAATGTGAATATTGAACACATATTTATAAAGAGAGAGGATAATAAATCTATTGATTAAAAAAAGGATCTCTCGAGATATAACATAGAATGATAGAACATACAACATAGAATGGATAATTAGACTAAATAACTTTATATATTAATCTTTATGTTTTTCATTTTCAGATAGTATGTGAATTTTAATTAATATAAGTTTCTATTACTCTTGCCGGTAATTCTCCTATAAATAATTCCTGATGAGGAAGTCTAAATAATTGGCTTCGAAACATGTTGGACCCTAGTAGTATATAAAAGACTGAGAAATAATAAGGCAGTGTA